>PNEQ01031959.1:0-67807 GCA_003012365.1 Medauroidea extradentata
GTAGTAAAATTACGAACATCTGTAATACTAGTGAGAATACTATTCCTAAATTATATTCAGTTAACAACCATCCAACACAACTGGTGTTTCGGGAGTGTAATGGTTAGAAGGTTATTTTGCTTGCAATGAGTTTGTGCTACTAATAACATGGCTGCAATATTTATTGCAACATCGTTAAAATTTTTTGAAATATTTTAATTAATATTATTTAAACATATTCCTGCTGGATGGGTAGTCTGTTTTATAAGATTTTCTTTCTAATAGTACTTTTGAGAGTTTTGAGTTACAAAGATGTTAATTTACTCGTGTCGAAAAGACTACCACTAACAAATTAACCTTAAAAACACTTTAAATGCTTAACAAAGATTTATTAATATTGTATAAGAGAAGTTCTACATATTTCTTGCTAATTGTTCGTGCCAGGGACACAAAGAACTCCCAGTTGGCGATACAAAATACTCCATAAACTGATTTCGAACTCTGTAGCCAGAATTAGTTCCTCGTCGCAATCCCTCATCTTCATGTATTTCTTCTGCAGGAATTTCTACACGCAAGTTCCTCATGATTTCATGAACAACAAGCTCTTCATCTTCAAGGTCCTTGATCATATTATGAAGGTTGCAGCATGTCTTTGTAATTAGAGTCACTTTGTCAGGATTCAACAGGAAAGGCACCTCTAAAACACGAAATTTCATGGTCACCATACCAAAGGCACTTTCAACCATGCGTCGTGCTCGTGACAATCTGTAATTAAAGATAATCTTTACCGGGGTAAGACGAGATCTTGGAAAAGGCCTCATTAACTGAGTCATTAGAGGATAGGCTTCGTCAGCAACTAATACATACGGAACACTTCCTTCCATTCCAGTAATTGGACTGGGTTTCGGAAAATGTAAATTATTCATCAGGAATTTTTTCCTTAAACTTGAGTTTCGAAACACAGAACTATCACTGTTCTTGCCATAATCCCCGACATCCACTACAAGGAACTTTCCCACCGCATCTACAGCAGCTTGTAGTACTATAGAATGAAAATGTTTGTGACAATAGTACAGCGATCCAGAATGAGGAGATTGGTACATTCTAATGTGTTTGCCTTCAAGTGCAGCACAAAAATGAGGAAAATTCCACAACTTCTCAAACATATCTGCTGAAGATTTCCAGTCATCCTCCGATGGCTCCTTCATATGAATTTGATGAATACTGTCCCAGATAGCTTCACAGGTTTCATATATGATATTTGAAACAGTGGACACACCAATATGTTGGTTGAAGGATATGTATGAAAATCTTTCGCCAGTTGCTAAATACCTGTAAAAATAAAACACCTTATGGTACATTGTAATAGAATGAAAATTATATTCAACAGGATGTGTAGAAAATTAGTGCAGATGTTGGTTTCGATGTTTATTTCGATTATACGAGTGCATTTGTCAGAAAATCGACACTCATTTCCCATAAGAACATACAAGCATGCTCAAACAAATGCACACACATCAACACTCATGCACACACCAACACACTTTTATTCACTCTCCCATAAAAATAGGATAAGTAAGATGAGAAATATTGTAACCTTTACTAACAATGTCACACATTATTATTAAATGTGGTGTTCTTACAAGGTAACAGGAAGTGTATTACATGCTGTTAATGTTCCATAAACTAATCAGTCAAGTTTTTCCCAATTTCATTAGTTATTTGAAGAGCGGGCCGGGATAACGTTGTTACTTACATTTGTGCGGATTGCATGTTATGTGTGGTAAAAGGAAGTATCTGTCGTCCTAAAAAATATATGGTACTGGGTTCTGCAAATAAGAGGTTGCTGACTGGTGAAATTTGGCTTTCCCTGAGTAAGGTTGTATATTTATTGTCATGGCAGAATATTTTCACACATAATATGCAATCCAAAAAAATGTAAGTTACAGCATTGTTCTGGTCCAGGCTTCATTTTTTGGCTAATGTTTCAGTGGCAAATGCATGTTGTGAATCACTACACTTGCATATTATTACCGAATGACAAGGTTATCTGTCCCTTATGGTATGGCATGCTGCAAACCAAAGATTTGTTACCTTCCTTTCCAGGTTCAGTGTGCAGAGCGAAATGGCAAACTCTGCGTAACCAGTATGCACGATATATTAGAGACACACAGAAGAATACAAGTGGTTCTGCTGGTGGTACAAAGAAGAAGTGGGTTTTTGCCGAGTCTCTCTCGTTTTTGAAGGACTTCATTGGGCAGCACAGGAAAATGTCAGGCAACATTCAAGATGAGGGAGGTGCAAACAATACAGTTGTTGAGGAAGAAGAGAACAATGAAGAGTGTGAAAATGATGGAAATAAAACGGGTGGTGAAGCACCTTTGGAATCAGGTCAAAGTTCCACCTCTTCTGCCGACAGAGAAGTCATGCCTAAAAAGCGGAAGATACCACAAACAACTCCGGCTCAAGTTTTGGCGACACAACTATCTGGATTTCTTCAGAGTCGTCAGAATGCTGCCTTTCATGAAAAACAACAGCCAGCAATTATGAAATTCTTTGAGGGATTGCTTCCTGACATTGAAAGGCTTTCAGGGAAGAGACAAAGGCGCTTCAGATCAGAGGTTGTCAACATTTTGAATAACTTGAACGATGAAGAGGATGATCAACTAGTAGCACATGGTCCCATTATCTCTCGTCCTCAATCAGCTGCTAATAGTTCATGTTCAGTATCTCATGAAGCCATCTTTCCACCTGCAATTACTGTACCAGCCCAAAGTCAGACATCAGGCTATGCAAATTTGTCAACCACCACGAACCATTACCCTGCATATGGAGGTCACTTGCCATTTCACCCAAACACATACTGAGTAGATAGACTTTTGTGTTTTATGAAGTAATTTATGGACATAGATACTTTTTGACGATGTTATTTAAGTGAATTAATAGTTTAGTTTTAAAAGTCTTACAAATTCCATGCATCGGCCATACATGACTTTCAAATATCTACATGTATTTAAAATGTCTAAGATTACCATTTCATGTCTAATTAATACTACGAATTCAAGATAACGTTGCCTTTGTATAATCATAGTTTCAAATATCAGCTTTTGTTTGAGTGTTATTCACAAAGTATGTAAGGCTCAGTAATAACCTTAAACATAAGTAACTAACCTCAGTGTTATGAGAAGTCGCTCTGCAGGTGAAATACTTTTCCTCCAATTTGTATTCTGCTTTATGATCTTGCTTTCCACCAAGCTCAGTAAATAATCAAATGTTGTTGGTTTCATCCGAGTATAACTATAGAACTTCTTCTCATCTTCTTTCAATGTTTTTAAAAAACCACTAATGTTTCTGCCTTCATTAATTGGATGACACCAAAACTCACGTTTCTTCTTATCCTCTTGTTCAAGTAACAGAAGACAGAGGGTCGACGATATCACTAAATCCATATCTTTCTCGCTCGACGCCATGTTGGCAACTAGAAATAGTTCGGTTTTGTTTCGTGAATGTTGTGTTTTGTCTGACGATGATTTCACACTGTATCGAACACTTGTTCGACAAAGTTGTCTGAAACAACTTGTTCTAAACAAATTGTTTCGACCAGTGTGAAGGCGGCCTTAAGGTTCAAAAATCATGTGTGCCTAAGTCAATAATTATTTACTAGTATAACACATGAATGATGTAAGACAAATATTTATAGATTGTGTTTGTTCACACTGGAGACTAGTGTGTATCGATCTAACATTACCATACAGTGGTGACTGGTGGGCCATATTGAGAACTGGGCCATATTCGGTACAGGTACCTTAGTTTTATTTTGAAAATAGACACAAAGACAAAAAAAAAAGAACAAACACTTAAATATTTTGCATTGAAAATATCGACAAAACTGGCCGAGGAAACGATGCGAACATAAATGGCAACAGGCTAGAATGAATGTGAGCACAAGCGACACAGGAAAGCAAACACAGACAAATATAGCAGTCTTCTTTCGGTTACATTAGATGGGATTCCTGAGCTATGTTACCGTTTACAGGCACAAGCACAAGTAACTCCAGCAGACGGCATTGGTGTACTGTGTTCAGCTGCTGAAGAACTTAGTTTTGGAGCTGAGCATCGTAACGTCGAAGCAGAGACTTCTCATGACATTCCACATATTTTATGCACACGACTGTTTCTGCTGTTGATCTTTGCAGCAAAATTTTGAAAGGTTTTTAAAGAAGATAACCCTGTACAAGGTAACACCTACGTACTAGGCAATGCTCTCTCTTTTCTACTTTTTAGGGACATTAATTTTTTACGCCTAAACGAGATCAGATATAAAAAAATCCTTCTAGCAGTTTTGTTAAAAATCGTCTTCTCCACGTTGGCTGAATTTTTCATAGCAGTGAATACTATGGTTTTAACTAATAACGTAACAAACGAAATTGTGGTTAATTGGGTTTTTAGTGGAAACCGTATAAATTCCTGCTTAGAAAAAGTTAGCTATAACGGCAAAAACCATATTTTAAACAAAATTACCAGACAAATATTTGATATTTGCTCTCGTTTAAGCTTAAAAATATTATTATCCCGAAAACAGTATAAGTTAAAGATCATGGCTTTAAGAACTAAATCGCATCACATCAGACTGCTTTTAAGGTACATAGTATGATTCATCTTTGTTAGTTTGTTGTTATGATTTGATTTAAAAGGTAATTTTCTTCCTCGTATTATGAGGTTATATTTTAATATCCTTTCTAGGACTCACATATATCGTTAGTGTGTTTAATTATGCATATTTAAGCTACCAACTATCTCGATAAAAAATTTTATACAGCAACGAAATATAAAGATAAAAAAATGGAAATTTATATTTACGTAAACGCCATTAATTTTACGAGCAACCTTTGTTGGTGTTATTTTGTTATCCAACTGAAAATTTTTGTCACTACTATACTAAATACTTGCATGGCTGTGAATGAATGAGCGTTGGTATTTGACTTGTATTAGACTATATTGCTGATGTACATTAAGGCTGGAGTAATTAATGTCAACGGCCATGGATGAATGAGCGTTGCTATTCGACTTGTATTAGACTCGTAAAATTAATGGTGTTTACGTAAATATAAATTTCCATTTTATATCTTTACATTTTGTTTGCTGTATAAAATTTTTTATCGAGAAAGTTTGTAGCTTAATTATCAATTTTCAAACACACTTAAGAATTTAACTATATTGCTGATGGAACTATATTGCTGATGGTTACCAAAACAGTAAACTATCTTCTGAAGTAAGATTACAAACTACGGCGTGCAAAGTCAAAACGGTTACAGCACAATGCGCATATTGCAGTTTTTATATACTGTTTATGAGCACTTGTAGTTAATCGGTCATGTTTTGCATTTATTGTTTGTATCCTTTGATTCGTTACTATGTAATTTATATTTGCGCTCTAGTAACCATATATCACTTTGGAAATTATCTTTGGCAAATGAATGTATTGTTTCCTTGTATTATGGTTATCTGCATTTAACCAGTGTTTAAATGAAGTCACATTTCACATTTGTATTTGCTGTTATTTTGGGGTGGATTCCGTTTCTTGATTTTATAATTTAAATGCACGTAGGTATCATAATAAAATAATTGTTGTTATTTAACCTTCGTGAGCAACCATTTAATACAGATAACTGTCATTCGCGTTAGATTGCTAATAGGAGCGTAACTATTTTTTTTTTTTTGAGAAAACCTTGTTGACATGTTAAAAGTTAAACAATACAATACGCGTATTTCTGATTGAGGATTGTAGCAGGTGAAAATGTCATAACTTATCACAATTACTAGTATTGAAACTATCCGTTTGAGAAATAAGCACCCTTGCGTTTTGTTAAACTAAAACATTTGAAACAAACTTATTGTCTTCTTTCTGCTGGCAAAATGCAATAGTTCAATACAATACTTTATAAAAACGAACATTTTCTTCGTTGTGGGAACAATTATTTCTCTAATATAAATAAAGATGAGATAATATGTATCGTTATATACAGTTGATTTTAATAGAGGTCTGGAATTTATTGTGCTGGGTAAACTTATGTGGTGATAGTGATGTACGAAAGTAAAAATTATGAGCACAGTGTAGATTAGCATACTATTAAACTATATAGTTTGGTAGGTTAATAGAAAAAATTAACTGGAAAAATAGTGTATTTTGAATTATAAGAAACAACAAATAATATGGAACTAAACGTGAGGTTCTCAAAAAACGAACTGGGTTAAAAGCAAATGATTTGTTATAGTGGAATAAAGTGACACAATTTACAAACAAAATTTTGCGTACTGCGTATGTAGTTAAACAAATACACAAATATATACATTTGGCAGGCTAAATGCACTAATTAGGTTGAGCAAATAACATATATTTCTTACATTATAAAAAAAGAAGTATGCAGAAATAACAAAACAATTGGTTGTAGGAAAGTAAATAGTTGGTTGAACAAACAAAATTGTTCATAGCAGAATTAAATTTGTTTAAATCAAAACTTTATTTTGTTGAATGAGATCAAAATACATGTCGATTGAAAGAAATGTTTGGTACAACAATGGCGATTATTCTGTTAAACTAACCCAACCCGTTTGGTTGAACCGAACAATGGAATTCACTTGAGACTACTAAAAATGTTTCATTGAACTAGCCAAATTACATGATTGATTCAAACAAATCGAGACGACAAAATATTTCTGTACCAGAAACGAAATATTTAATTTCCCCTTTACAACCAAATGAACTAGTTAGGAAAACCGTGCTGCACCAACAAAATATTTTCCTCAGTGCAGATAGTTAAATTTTTGCATAAATTTATATCTGTGCAGACAACAATTTGTAAACCACGGTAAAGTCAGATACACTTAATTTTTTTATATGGAAATATTAAATTTACCATTCATAGAAAAAATTATTATAAATAAGGATTCCTGATATTTTCCATCGCAAAGTTTTGAGTGTTTGAAGTATTGGATTTCCATGATAAATATTCAACATTTTAGGATGTATAATTAAATGATTTTCATCTTCAAATAGATTTCGAAAAAAAATTTAAATTATAATCGCTTAAAACATGTAAAAGTGAACAATTTACTGGTGCCACGCATTGATGTAAATGACTGTCGAAAGTTATCAGCATTAGTTAATTTTAGTGCTAATTCGTAAATCAATTTAAGGCATCTGACGATAATCAACCAAAATTGGCTGGGTGTCGTCAGAATTAACCCTCGCCCGAGAAATCCAGCAGACGCGCACATGGGCGTGGTTCAGCTAGACGCGACACGGAACACAAATAAACGAGAAGCTATTGTGTAATTAAACGACGAAGTAATTAAGTGCAGGACGAGCCTTGTCTTGCTACGCGGGGGAGGCAACTGTAGTCGAAGGGAGGGACAACATTCTGTCTTCAGAAGAGTTTATGGACGATACGTGCAGAAGAATACTGATTCCTATTGTATATAGTTTATTAAAAAAAAAGCAAAATGTAAAGTAAATAACCTAAAGATATTAATATAATTTTTAAAACATTGAAACGAAAAATTCCATGTGTATATTGGTTCTATTTGTGACTTGTACGCTTGCATAAAACAATTTGAAACACAACGATGGGCCAACTTAAATACAATTAAAGTATTTTATTTTTGAAGAGCTGCAACACAAGAAAAAATTAACAAATAACGGGAAAAACTAGAAATTAAATGACATTTCTTATTAATTGGAGAATGATTCCTGCGAAATGTGTCAAATAGTGCTACAGCTGAGAAAATCTTGTTTTGTTTTGATGGTAGAATAGGCCGTAAGAGGGCAACATCTCATGTGTTTTTGTCATTAATAAATAAATGCTTTTATTTTTTATTCACTCTTCGAGAATGTAAACTCGAATATAATAATGTTTCTAACATGAAGAACATGTTTACTTCATTGCTCACGTTAACACACACACTAAAATGCACACACATACACCAACACACACATATATATTTATATATATTTATTTATTTATGTATATGTATGGCTGAATAAACTAGATATGTATTGTTGATTTCAGAGGAAAGATATGTATATTAGGAAGTAACAGTATGAACCAATTAGAAGCGGAAACATTAATAATACGTACGCTCAATTCGTAAATTTTATTTTTATCACTGCTCAGTTCACCGAGACTGAAAATGCGGCAACCTTCTACTTGACTGTGTTTACTACATAATTGGCGAAATGCTAAAAGTTGCTCAAATTTTTTAACCCCCGACACAAAAAGAGAGGTGTTATAAGTTTAACGTGTGTATCTGAGTGACAGTCTGAGGCATTGTAGCTCCTAAATGGATGAACCGATTTTGATGTAGTTTTATTTAGTTTGAAAAGTTATTTGACCGAGAGTGTTCTTAGCTATGATTCAAGAAAATCTGTTCACGCGTTTGAATATAATTACCTTTTCTCTTGTTGTCGAAGGGATGTGAGTCTCATCGATTCGAAATTTAGCGTCCTGTGAGTCGGGGATTTTTTTAAATTTTAGTTCGTCAAGCAGATGATCTACTTAAATTTCTACCCGAAGATCAATGTTGTTTTCCGTGTAGTAAGAAGGCTTAATTTGCTGATGTGATATATATATTTTTTTCTCAATAACATTAAATGCATATTTTAATCGGATTTTTCTATCTGTTTTGGTAAGTTTTAACTGACAACGTAATAAAATTATCAAAATTTTCCCTGTATTTTTCTGTTAAGCCTTATTTTTTTAATACGCAATCTTCTTTTCCTCGGCTATTTCTTAAAGCGTTAAATTTTTTGCAATAATATCGTTTCAAATGAAAAATAATTTAACGTCTTACAATACTTAACTTTTTTAATTTTTGTATAAGTTAACATTAATATTTTACTTCCAGTACGTTGTTTATATTTTAAAAAATATTTTTCTGTACTCCCAGTTCGTCTATTTTAAGTATGTTTGTGGTATTTTATTTGTAGTAAATAATAATTACTTTAAAACTTTCTTATCTTAGACGGTAATGTAGTTATACCTTCATCAAAATTAATCTGTATGAATGTTTCTTCTAAGGCAGATGGGCGGAGTCCTCCCGAATGCGGGTCCAACGTGTTGCCGTTGCACAACCTCGTTCGGTTTGTATGGTTGTGTTGAATGTATAATTGTGTAGGTGTCTTCGAAAAGTGACAATGTAAACACGTAGTAGTAGTGTGGGAGTTCCTTAGACCATTGAAACGACTCCAATCAATCCCAGTTGTTACAGGAGGCCACGGTTTTTAGGCAGTACAGCATTGAAAACTGAGGGTCAAGCCTAACACTTTAATGGTTGTTTCAACGTGTGAAATAGGAAATAAAATACTAACTATTAATAACAAGCGCAGGTCTCGTTGAAGAAAATTGTAACAAGAAAGTGTCTGTACTATAAGTGTCTGCAGGTAATATAAATTTTTAAAATTTTATTATTAGCTTTGTACCGATTTACGTTTATTGGCTTTTTTTTTATCTTGTATCTGAACCTAATGTCAAGCTCGTCTTCGCCTTGCAGTTCGTCACTGCTGTTATTTTACTGGATATTTACAAAGAACGCAGGTGTTTTTTTCTATACATATTTGTACCCACCAGACTACGCCGTTGCTGTGTAATCTTGCTGAAATGTAGGGGTATAGATTTTTTTTCTGGTAGGCGGATCTGGCGGATGTTTTATTATTGTACATCCTTGTACAAGGAACCTTTAATGGCATAGATTTTCTGCGCATGACGATAAAATATCTCACACAATGTATAAATATCTTCCTAAATGTTTAGTTGTTTATAAACAAAATTGACCGTTTAAGAACGAGGCTGAAGGAATTAATAACATTAGCCAATGGGGTTATTTTAGATTTGCGCGTGTGAATGTGCAGTTAATAAACTAATTTACTTCGCTTTGCTGTTACAGCATTGCGAACTAAGTAATAAATACACAAGCTTGGGTACGTCACGTAACATTCCAAGTAATATATTTCATGTGCAATATTTTCAAACAGAGAATTCACGTGTTATATTTATATTACCTCCAGAAGCAAACAATATTTCAAAACATCTTCTGAATCCTGACAATTCCTGATTACCTGCGTATTGCTTGTAACGTGTCCCACCACAGTTCGAGCTTCTCGTTATAGAGATAGCATAGCAAATGTAGTAATCACCGAGACGAAAATAATGTTTATTCAAACGAATTTCGTTCACTGTTCTCACGGAAAAATCTGTTAATTAACATATTTGTTTGGTGTTAATTTGAAGCGAAAGTTCAGAGGCTACAAATTAAGGTGTTGAAAATGTTTATAGTGTGCCATTGCTGAAATTACTACACTTAAAAATTTAAAAAATACAATTTTCCAGCTCTTTACTGGCAATCAGATTAAAATGCCATGTAATTAAAACAAGTCAATTTCTATGTTGTTTTCCTTTTCAAAACTAAGTAGATTGCATTTCTGTCTATGTGTTGGTGAGCCAAGGTCAAAAATGCAATTTTATTTTTAGTTGTTTTACTTGTGAAGGGATATGTAGAAACCGGATTAATTCTTGGGTTCAATGACGTGCTAGCTACCGTACAATACATCTGTCTTCTCGAAGAAACAGCAGCTGATTGGCTGCCAGCAGACACAGAGAAATACCTCATGATTGCGCCGGCATTTAGTTGCTTATTAATAATTGGCTATGTGCCCTCCACGTGCAGTCTAACAAGAGCCAATCAGGAACGTGGTCCTTCTAAGAGTGGTTTGACTTCAAGCTGTTGGCCAATATTTTAACGCAAATTTCTCCGGAACCTTTAAGGGGGACCAGCACCCTTCATTTTGGAAGAATGGAACTCCTGCTTTTAATTTTTGTCTGTATATTTTCTATAGTGTTTAAGACATCACCACGGCACTTGACACAGCTCCGTGCATTGTATACAGTTGGTATTACTTGATTACTAGTGCTTATACTAAATTTGTGTCCATCCACAGAAAAATCTATTTCATTCTTCCGAAATATTACTAGTCAATAATACAGAATGGTAGTGAAGGTGTAACAATTTTATAAAACTCAAGAAGGTAATATTTAGGTTTGGTCTGGCAGGAAATTTAGGTGAATCTCTTTGTACGGAACTTGCAACGGAAAATAAAGAATCCGAAGATGACGGATACAGATCCCCCTTAAAGATATCATGTTTGAGTCGAACCAACCGCAATGAGACACGTCGCTTACACAATGTTTCTTAAATGCACGAACAGACTCCGCAGGCATATTTCTAACGGAAAAAAATTTGACGAAAACATAAATACGACTTACTACTCGAAGTGCATCCCATGGGCGTTAAGTATTTTGAAATATAACCTGTAAACTGCACATTATTATTGCAAATCGTATGTTCAAAATAACTGCCAGACTCTCGTAAACGATTTAATGGACACACTTGTATGGGTTGTGTGACGTTTAACACTAACAAAAATATTATTTGTGGACAATCTGCGTGTTGCGTACAAACCAGAGCACGGTATGTACTGGTTGAGTAACTTCAGCGTTTTGTATGGCATTTTGTGCTTGGTTTTTATGTTTTTCTTATTAACATGCACATAAATGCTGCTGAAATACCAGTTTATACTCTTTTTTCGATTCATGAGGATTAAAACTCCTAATTGTCTACAAATAGAATATTTTGTTAGTGGTAAGACAACACACAGCCCGTAAAACTGTATACGTATAATATGGTACAAAAATATGGCAGTTACTTTTACATACGTTTTGAAAAATGTGCCATTAACTGGTTATACATTGAAGTGGCTAAATGCTCTCGACACTTGAGATGTCCTTTGCACGGTAAGTCATATGTATATATGTGTATGTATTTATATATAAATGTGAGCATGTGTTTTCGTCTAATATTTTTGTGATTATGTCCGTCTATTTAAGAAACATTCTGAATGTAATGTTCTTTTACCCTTCTGCCTGTATTAAGGGTTAGTAATTTGAGTTATGGTTTTTCGGTAAAGTGTACTGACTGTCGCCGAAATCAGCTGTGTCCTCAGGGTAGCCACATGCAGGGCTGTCACACAAGTGGTAGGCTAACTGTTGCATTCTTCTTATTTGTCTAGCTGGCTGTACTCAGATCACCCTCCCTTATAGGCTGTACAGAGTAAGTTGGCCTGATTTTAACAATTCTCTTCATAGAAAATTGTCTGGCAACTCCATTGTGTTGATCTGTAAACCATCTTGACTTCATGTAAAAACAGCTTCGCTGCAATCCTGCTTAAGGTGTTTTTCTCAGAAAATAAATATCAAATTGAGACATACTATAACTTTACAGACTATAGCAATCTTTTATTATTGGCACAGTCGAAGTAAAAACCCGAAAATACTTCATTATAATTGTAGAGAAACCAAAGGCACGCACTTGTAAAAGTGAGGTATTTTCATATCAATGGATTTGTATTTCAGAGTATTAAATTAAAGTTATCAGCATATAAGCTCTCACGTGGCGGGTAGAATACTGCTCTCTGGTTGGCCAGATATCCTCGCCGCCTCGAGGTAGGGGTGAGATATTATTCCCTTCAAACGAAGCCAACAAAGAGAGATTTTAGATGTGAAATAAGTGACGTGATTTTGGGTTCAGCAACTAACATCTGGGACTCCAACGTAGTGAGGGATGATATGAAGCGAGAACTGAGCAGCGCCGAAGTGAAGGGCGGAAAAACTGGATATCCCCGAGAAAGCACGTTTATACCCGATTTCCACATAGTAAAACCGTGGGTCGACTCAGTAGTGAATTGAACTCGAATCGCCTTGGTAAAAGGCAAGTGCTCTAGCCACTATGCCAACCACGGACCTTCGAAGGAGAAGAGACGTTTTAGGATGACTAGTAGAGTGACAGCGGTTGTATACTTCGGCAGCGTGGCGTAGAAAACAACAAACGATTTTGCGGTGGTCACTAAATGTTTCGTCGGTATTAACCTCAATAAATAATTGTATAGCTATTACACTTTTGTAGTGACTGCAAAATTTTACTGGGTGCAGAAAACATGTTTGTGGTCACCACAAATAATACTTGTTGGAATAGGTCGTTCGGGATAAAGGGAGCACTAAAAATTTTACCTTTGAAAAATATGACTAGACGGCCCGTTACTGAATATAATTCAGCATAAACTGTAGTTGTTATATTTCTTCTATGGTTGGCAGTAAAATTACGCAATATAGTTCCGTGTATTTTCATATTTAAATTCAACAACAAAATGAAACAAAATCAACCAAAATCCTGATAGTTGTATTTTACATAGCTAATAAACTCATTTTTATCAAACTGAATCGATTCATAATGACTACAGTTTATCTTACACGCGCAAACACCAAGTCACGTGTCCAAAGAGGTTACGTCATTAGCCATTAAGCGCGGAAATATACGAATTGGCTGAAAATAGAACTTTAGCAGGGCTTTGTTCATTGCTCACTTTATCCCGAACCGCCTATATACAGAACGACAACATGCAGGGTGTCCAAGAATTATCTTTACAACTTTGAAATGTCATAACTTTTGAAATAAAAAGGATATGCACATTCTGTTTTCTGCAGTGATTAGTACAAATGATAAAGTTTTTTTTCAGTTTAGAGATGGAAAGAGACAGCCCAAAGGTTAACGTCTGGTGTGGTATCATGCACAACCGAATCATTGGCCCTTTTTTCTTCGCGGAAAAAACAGTTAATGGTGGCATCTACCTCGACATGCTTGGACTGTTTGCTCTGCTGCAGTTGTAGGATTTGCAACCCAACGTTTCGTTCCAGCAGGATAGTGCCCCACCACACTGGTCTACAGATGTCCGTGCTTACCTAGACCATATCTTTCCAAACCGATGGATTGGACGGGGTGGCCCAATTCCATGGCCACGCAGGTCACCTGACATTACATCCCTCGACTTCTTCCTCTGGGGTTATGTGAAGGATTATGTTTATCGGAGTACGATTACTGACATTGCTGACCTAAAAACCCGCATTACAGAGGCTGTTGCCACTGTCACAGACGGTATGTTACAGCGTACCTGGCAAGAAATTGAGTACCGACTGGATGTCCTCCGGGCCACGCGTGGCGCACATGTGGGGTGCTAACCTAAACCGAAGAAAATCTTTATCAGTTTCACTAATCCCTGCAGAAAACAGAATGTGGATATCATTTTTATTTCAAAAGTTATGACATTTCAAAGTTGTAATGATAATTCTTGGACACCCTGTATTTTGTGGTGGCCTCTAAGCTATTAACACAGCAACGTGGCGTGATCGAACGACACGTTATACGCAATAGTTTGTAAGGAACATAAATAAAATGGTTATTTAATGTAAGCTCTACAACAACTTGACGGATGCAACACGATTGGCACGTTGCTACACTATTTATTCTCGTTACAGCGAACTTTATTTCGACTACCATACGACCAATAGTAAAGAAAATTTAAACAGTACTTGCTGCTAAACTATCCTTCTATAAGACGGTTATTTACATTAACGGAATTTATTACTTTTTCGTTTCTTTGTAATTTGTTATCACTATCAGTAACTACGTGAGGAAATAAAGACACAATAAATTGTTTGCTTAAGAAGGTTGTGATTTTCTTTAAATAATAAACCATTTTGTCACGTAAAATATATAAATGACATTTACTGTCAACACACAAGTTTCACCAAAACGTTTGGGACAGAATAAAACCGGCTTTTCAGCTTTGTTTCGCTGACATCATAGAAGCCTCGACGTCCGTTGGCTGACCAATTATTTTATTCTCGTCGCGAGTTTCGCGTCGCGTATGGTCGGTGGAGTTAGCGTAAACATATTTCACTTCCGGCTACCAGTTTGAAAATTTATACAACACTTGTATGCATACTGAGGGACAAAAAATCGCTGGGAGATACTTTATTAGAGGTCATGACCTCCGCGTGATGACGTAATCAAAATGGCTATTAAGACGATGAACAGGGGTTCGTTGAAACGCTGATATCTTAATCATAATATTGATATGTTGTGTATATCATTGGAAATCTCATTACAAAAAGCTACAAAATAAGTTGTAACAGTTTTGTTGTAAGACATAAGGTTTAAAAATTCTTGCAGTGACAACACAACACTCCGCCAACTCTTACAAGGTGACAACATATTCCAGTTTTGATCTTGTTCTAGGTTACAATTGTGGAATTTTCTATCTGTTTTGGAGCTTAAGTTGCCCTCACCCCTCTAACTACACGCTACTATATTTTGGTATGATTATGTTTCTTTAAGGAAAAATAAAATACTCTTATAACAGTGGCTGTGAGCAGGTCTCAACAAACTGTATAAATACGAAACTTAAACAATCGTACAATTTCATATAATTCAAAACATAAATTGGCCACTTAAAACCTTTTTATGCAGTACATTTACACTCACAGCTACGAAGTAAAATACAACTTAGGCCTAATTCTACACATCGACGATGTGTACATATATTTTTGCATTTGCATGTTATCAGTTCTCGTAGCTTCTCCGTGGTGATATCGGGGTTTCACGACCAGAGTGGCTAGTATTAATCTCCCACTCTCTTCCAGCCCTACTGACACGGATCCTGGTACGGAAAATGTCGTTGAAGGCAGTTAATCCACAAATAACATTGCAGGATGGCCCTCTTTAAGTGATAGAGTAGAACATTACTGGTGGGTGGAATATTTTCAATGGGTCTGTTCTGCTGTGTAAAGAGAATTGTCCTGGCTTAATTTACAGTGTCCGCGGAACTTGATGAATGGTACATAAGGACTACAAAGTATTGAATGTGTAAGAAAGACTCGTCAACGTTTAAAATGTTTTTTTGGGAATTCTGGAATGAGCCAAAAATGCTTTGTCTATTTCTCGAAATGTCATCCACATTTTCCACGAAGTAGTTTATCCAATACGTGCAAAACTGGAAACTGTGTCAGCTCCTGTGAAGGCATGCAAGAAAGGCATTATATCTGGAACTCCTTGTGGAACTGTCATGTGCAATTCGTGGATGGGAAGATATTGAAGATATTTTCCACTTCCATACTCCAACCACAATTCTTCTATATTCGGTACACTGAGAGAAAGAATTGTTCCATTATACTAAATGTATTTGTTTGGGTGAGATTTGCTTCAGCGAAACAATATTTTGTTGGCAAGACCAAGCTTGGAGTCCTCCAAACAAATTTAATTATTTCCCTTGACCAAATTATTCATTTAAACGCAATTTTTTGTGCCAAACGTATACTTGGTTACTACAGGACGTCGAATAAATATTTTGTGTAAAAAAACAACTCGTTACAACTTGTCAACAAAATAATAATGTTAGTTATAAGTGAAGTGCTTTGAACCAGCATTTTTTTTTTCGATGAACTAAATGATTTTGTTGGCGAAACTAAATACATTTGGTTGACGTGCGGAAGACGGCAGGCTGGCGTGCGTAAGCGATAAGATGGCGAACACTGTATACCTCAACATTCAAAATATAAGTTTGTGCAGCAAGTAGGACGTCTAAACTGTTAATCAGCATAATTCTGGTATATTAAGTTTAGCTATAACAATTTCAAAGTGGTTAATTCGTTTGATCACAAAAGAAAATGCTATAAACTCTAATAACACCGCAGCTGCACGACTCGTTCTTTGTGATGCGGTATTGCGGTGCACGACTTGAATATTCCTATACAACTGTGTTTCTTGGCGGTATGTAATCGAAGGTGTCAAGTTTCTTGTACCTTTCACGCCAACCTCTAAGTTTACGAAAATCTGTAAACCGTGTCGTAAGGCCGTCCAAGGATAAGAATGACGTACTCGTGTTTCGATCTTCTTGGATCTCTTCAGGTAAGGACAGGTCGCAGATTTCAGCAACCACCTTACGACCGGGTTTACAGATTTTCGTAAACTTAGAGGTTGGCGTGAAAGGTACAAGAAACTTGACACCTTCTATTTCTATACAAATAATCTCGCTGTCATGGAACCACTCGTAGCTCAGTTGGGCCGCCAAGTAACACCGTTGTAGCCGACCCCCCCCCCCCCCGTGGCTAAGTTGGTTGAGCGACCGGCTTTAGTGCGGGGTGGGGGTGGGTGTAAATTTGTGTTTGATCCAGTGGGTCTCAAAAATTGTCACTACACAAATTGTCTCACGAAAAGTACTGGGGTCACTCAAATTAAGTCACGTTAAAGGGGGGGGGGGATGTTTGGTGCAGTGATGATGCGGAAACTTCCGCATCGCCACTGCACCAAACAATTTTTATAAAAAAAAAGTTGATTACGTCATGCATTCCAAGTGTTAAATAAAAGAATAATGGATCAAATCCCAGCGCGGCCATACTCTTTTAGCTCTTAAAATTTTAGAAATTTTTCAAGTTTATAAAATATAATATTTAAGTTCTTAAAATATTGCATGTACATTTGATATGGCCAACGAAATAATTTTATGGCCAGCAAAATATTTGGTACTGCTAACAAAATACAGCTATTTGCCTCAAACAAATAGAGGGAACAAAATATTTTGGTACAAACAAACAAATATTTCTTTGCCCCTATACAAACAAATGATTTGGTTGATTCAAATAAATTTTGTTTGGGCCAACAAAATTTTTTTCTCAGTGTAGTCTTGAGAAAGCATACACGGTAAGAACTACAACATCACTGTCAAATGTTTTCACTGTGACCTTTTAATGTCACGAGTATTTAATAGCATGACGTACATGAATGAATCGACGAGCATTGGCATCTTCGTAGGATGTAGGAGAAATAGTTTCAAAAGTGTCCGTGTGTGAACCAATTACCGTGTCTCTTTATATGCAAATGATTTGTTTCCTAGTGCGCAGATTCGTCTTTGCGAGGTTTTTTTGCTAAAAAACAGAATATATCTTCGTGGTTTTTGCTGCGAACTAGGAACTTACTGAATGATTTAGGTATGACAATATTGGATTTCACATTTACTCTTGACCCAGGTACTCTCAAGTGTATTGTGTCATTTTTCAGGCTTACTTGTAGATAGTGGTCAAAAACTAAATCGACTCTGTCCACAGTTTTTAGTCTCATCAAAATATATGGTCTAACAATCTGTTCGCAGTACTGTTGAAATGTTCGACTAGATTGTGGGATAAGCATATGACCAAAGCAGCTCTATCTATTATGAGGGAAGAAACTTTTGGTTAATTTGCAGTCGTCAGTGAAACTCCACTTGAGTTGATAATACAGGAGACTATGTCGAATTTTTTGCTAGGTCTTCGAAGTTTACCAAGGACTGATATGGAATATGGACAGTTGCGGTTTTCATATGCTAAAAACTCTGTAACATTTATTTGTCTTGCTTGACTAGCAACATACAGCTTGGCAAAAAGAGTACTATCTTTTCTCAGGTCAACAATCTTTTGTTTGACCTTGGACTTCACAGAAACTTTCTTTTCACTCATCAGAGGTAAGTTGTTTCTTTTGATGACATCATGAATAACTTTCTTAGTATCAACCGGTCTTCGACAAATGCATCAACCTTACTGTTTCCTGTCTCATAAGCTGACATGACAGACTACGCATGTTTCTCCGAGTAGACAATCCTACTGATGTTAACTGTAGTCAACTCGTTGTCTTCGAAGATATTGCCATGTTCTTGAAATATTTTGACAAGATCAGAAACATGGGTCTGAAATCTATCACAAAAACTTCCAGTGTCTTCACGATATGCTTCAGAAGTGATGTACGACTTCTGGTTCTGATTTTATTCGAACTCTCCAATCATTCGTGCAACTTCTGGTCCTGAAACTGCCCATTGTACTAATCCCTTTTCCTGACTAATACGTGATAAATTGTTAAAAGTATTTTTCACTAGTTTGTTGTTTTGCTCACGTAACTGATAATGTGCTATCCTCGAGAATTTTCTGTTAGTCTTGGAGCCGGACATATTTCCCTTTTGAAATTCGCTGTAAACAGTTGGATGCATCTCCGGTAGTTGCTTCAAGTTGTATAAAAATACTGGCAGTCATCGGGAGTAGTTAGTGTGATCGAGAGCAAACAACCATGGACAAATTTTCTCCTACAGGGTGATAAAATCTGTCAAATCGCCCTAACGAATATTGCTGCGGACGAGATCTAAAATCAAATGTTATAACATCTTGGTGATATGCTAGTACTTAAACTGAACCGACTCCTCAGATCTTCGCTGAATCCAATCTTCAAGTGATTCATCTACATCGTTTTTTCGATTTTGAGAGGTTCCCTCAACAATATTTGAATAGTGGTAACTTAACTTCGTGCGCAAATTGACATCTCGTTACCTGTGACACTTTCAATAATCCTGCTTTTCCCGATGTCGTTACATGAGTTTCAAGAAGGTTGTCAGTCACTGATGCAACAGCCATTTCTATATGGAGACCACCTAACATGACAATGATTTTGTCTTCCCCATATTCATGTGGCATGGACCACTGAAGAGATTTCAGCAAGGCAATGAAAGGCTGGTCAGCTGTAATGACATGGGTTTGGTTGGGATTAATATTGCGAACAATTGCAGATATATTATTTGATGCATGTCTTACAACCCATGTCGAGTTGATGTCCTCATTAATGACTGGGAGCAAGATTGTCCTACATTAATTACTTGTTGGATTAATCTGTTATTTGTTGGAAAAGTAAAGAGCCCATGGTGTTAAATATTCAAATCCCGCATCTTTTCTAATCGTTCAACCACTCAATAAGTTCAGGCGAAACTTCTACTGCTGCATTATGCAACTTGATGTTCACTGAACTCATTGGAACTTCGCTTCTGAGTTTCGGAGTTGGAGGCAATATCGTGTAGATTTCTGGCAGATATGTTGCCTTAGAAAAGTTTTTCAAGTCTAGTTTTATGGGCTCTCGAATTTCCATATCTTCAGGTACACATTGAATCAAAATAATGAAGGTACCATGAAAAGCACTGACTGAAGTGTTCAATGTAGTGTCATGGTCGACATTGGCTATTGCTACACATGTGAAGACATTACTTGCCACACTGGTGGGAGCAGAAAAAACCCTGTTTTTTTTTTTTTTTTTTTTTTTTCAAAATAATCGCAAATTGAGCTGGTAACTGAGTTCAACAAGGATTTTATTCTACTGTAGGAAACACTTAATCCTAGGTGGAAAAACTTGTCAATGATATAGGTGCCACTTGTTTGACTATGCAGAATGTGGCCAATGTAGAGAGGTAAAGGCGTTTCTCTCTGAGGTTGGTGACGAATTGATGTAGTAGTAGCACCCTTTCTGTCTCTTTTGATGCAGTTGAATCTTACTAGTTGTGCTATAGATACTGAGGCACTCGAAATCTTATACTGATTTTCATCATACATTGCACCAGTGTCTGGTACTTCGCCTGTAGTAGCACCCTCTAAAAGCATCCTAAAAAAACATAACTAACTTCAACGAAACGCAATTTTCAGGAGTAAACTGTCCAACAAAAGACCCATCAAACACAGGATATCCTCTAAACATATCCTTGCGAAGAATTTTTGCTGCCCTTACAAGACACATCCCATCACTAAGAGAGTCATTCTCGCAAACAGTCCAAATGATGTTGTTGACATCTCCTTCGAAAGAAAGAACAACATCCTACCTACTTTGTCTTCTCTTAAACCAGGAATAAAATCCAGTAATCGCTCCTTCAAACGCATCCTATTAACATCTATATTTACATACCTTAACTCTTGAAACTGTTGCTCTACAAGGCTTACAAGGTTTGATAGACGATAGACTGGTGTTCTTTGGTTCTATAAGTAGATATCTTGCATGAACGTAACAAGCTCACTGAGAACGGATCCATATGCGACCTTGGAACATGTTTCGTTGGAATCTTGACTTTGAGCCCGGTTCACACTTCGTACTTTGGTAAGAAAGTTTACATAGTAACGTTTGCGGTATTTCGCCTCTAAAACGACAAGATCACTGTTATTGGTTAACTTCGTAAGGATGTTTTCATCTTCTATAAGCAGAGCATTCTCGTACATATTGGGGCCTATGTCTAGTGTGGCTGCTGAAACTCATTTTTCAGATCCACCATCTTTTTCGCCTAAAACACACGTAAGCTTAATATCGGATTTGGACGAGTGCGATCGTGTAAGCATCTTCCTAATACAGTTTACATTTGTGAAACTATCATCTAATTTTGGGTTCTCGTTTGTTTGCGTAGGTAATGGAGAATCATCGACTCGTGGTATTTTCTTCCGAGAAAGTCGGTTAATTTTTGAATGGTGAACCTTAATCGGCACACTTTGTAGTATTTAACCTGGTTTTCAATGAATTAATGGAGCAAGTTTTCTGAGGTCAAATGAGGGGGAAAATACTAGAACTCAGCATATTCTTGAAGATTCTCTATAAGTGAAGTGTAGCCTTGAACTGTTGACTGTACCAAAGAATCTCTTGAAACTTTTTGACAAATTAAACAAATATTCGAATGTATATTTGGCGGCTTGAGACTTTGCTCGTAAATGTGAACTTGCTTATCTGAAACAATCAATACAACCTGTTAAACCTTTATTTCATTTCCTTGTCTGAAACAAACAAAGCAAAAGGTTGAACACAATATTACAAATTAAACTATGCATGTCAAATAATATAGTTTCTGCCTATAACAGATATGCCAGTAGTAAAGTGTTCACAGATACCCTTGTTTTTCCTAAACCTTTCACATACAGCGATATCTTTTTAACCTTATGTCTTACAATAAAACTGTTAGAACCCTTTTTCTAAAATTTTTAAAGATCTTTCCAATGATATTAGCAACAGCTTAATATTATGGTTAATGATGAAGATATTAGCGTATCAACGAACCCCTGTCCATCGTCATTATCGCCATTTTATGACGTCATCACGGGGAGGTCATGACCTCTGATCAAGTGTCAGCCGAAGGTTTTTTGTTCCTTAGTATGTATACAAGCGCTGTATAAAATTTCAAACTGGTAGCCGGAAGTGAAATATTTGGATGATATTTGTCGCTAACTCCACCGAGTTCAGCGTAATTTGTTTCACACAGCCGGTGAACACGCAGACATAAACTTCGGCACATGAGCACGACAGCTGGTTTCACTGCGGCAGAACTCAGACACTCATTTTGTCGTCTTTTGTCACCTCGTCGTCTTCATATAGCAACGTCTCTACTTGGAAGAAACATTGCGGAAGTCTCGTGTGGTCTCTCGGACGGCCGCGAGAAAAACAAATTATAATATTTCTAACTGAAGTGTTTGGTTCAATATACGCCATTTATGGCGAAAGTTGTTGAAACGCGGAAAACTAACTGTTATATAAAAAGACAGAGTACGAGGAAATTAACAAAAAAAAAAAAAAATTACGAAAGAAACAAACCAAGGTTTCCAGAAATGGCTGTTGTCAACCAACGCACAAATAATTTAGAAGTAGGAATATAGTCGGTATATAAAGAAATAAACGAAAAAAAAAAAAAAGAGAAAAACGAAATAGAAAAATCAAACACACAAGGTCAAAACAAGACGCATGACAATGGCGACAGTGGGTGACGCGAGAAAGAGAACACTCTGGACTCTGCACTCTGTACAGACAGTATATAGCCACGCTGATTTACAGCGTCAGGATTATAAATACAAATCTTTCTTCACACACCTGTGTAAGTGATAATTTTTCTTAAAATACGACCAAACATGTTTGTTATAGTCTATTACTTAAATATCTTAAACATAGTATGCTTACTTTTATGCCCATTTAGCCAAGCTAACAAACACTACATTTCCGTAAATTTGTGGAAAACAGTATGGAGAAGTGCCACTAATTTACTGTAGCGTACCTCGTAAATAAAACACGCGATATCTTACATCTTTACTTAAATACTCTCTATTAACATGTAGGATATAAATGCGTATTTAGAAGTTCTTTCATTTTTACTGTATGTCTGTAAATAACACAGTTATCGCCTAACACAGTAAATGCGGGAATTGTAATTTCTATTCTATATCTACATTATCACGATGGATATTCATAAAGTAGAAATTTCCGTTATTAACGAAATACTTGTGAGAAAAATGTTACATACAAATGTCTATTAAGAACTAGAGTGAACCTTGTTAATAATACAAACCATGTAAATACAAAGATCTCATTAACACTAAGTAGTTTTCGTTCCCCTAAGAATGAAATGAAAAACGTAACAATAACAGAAACGCTTAATAAAAGTTCGCTTGTACACCACACAACGTGAGAACCACAACATGACTGCAGAGGTTCCTCATTCATTGCGATAATTCGGCAAAGCGTATATTCTCCCAGAAATTTGTGGCATATATTTATATTGTATATGAGTTTTACTATAAACTGGCGCTTCAGAGGCAATAATTAAAAATAAAAAGTAACGCTCGTAAATATATTTATATAAAAATAATGTAAAAAGTTTTAAACAATATGTAGGGAAAGAAATATTTCGCGAGTTCAACGACATCTTTGTCAGAATCCATTTTCCTGTGTATACCCAAGCCCCGGCCATTTGTTCACCAGCTGCTACTCACGGGAAGAACCGGCAATGAAATAATGGACGGGGCTTGAGTATGCATAGTACAGTGGATTATAACACGTCGGCCACTGAACTCACGAATTATTCTTTTCCTTAACAATAAGTGACCAAAATATGTATTTCTTGACTACTAAAAATACATACTTCGTACTTATACAACGACAAACTAATAAGTGTAGTTCATTATATGATTGCTGATTATTGTTTAAAAAATCATGTGACAGTTGCGGCAGATTACAGGTAGCTCGTAAAATTAAGACCGCCGTAAACTATCTCCCAAGAAGGCATGATACATAATTCAGCGCTAAAATCATCACTTTGAAACTGTAGGTTACTTTAAACAAGTCTGCAAAAAAAAAATAGGAATCCGAGACGATAGTTTGGTTAAAATTCTGAGGGAAAATTTCTTGAGTAACGTATTTTTGAAGAAGAGTGTCTGGTGCGCCAAAGCAGTGAATTTTCACAATTGTCGACATAAAATTTCCCTCGCTTATTATAGAAAGTCGAGTCTCGGCAGTCCGTAGATCACACTTTTGTACACCATCTTACTTTATTATATAGTCACAGACTTTATTATTTTTAGAACACTAATGGCAGATAGGAAAAATGTCTCTTCATACTATCTACCATCACTGCTCCAAAAATAAGATGGTCTGTGACTATGTAGTAATTTAATAAGTTGTACAAAGTTATCATTTCTGGGTTGTCGAATCTTGACTATCGATAATCAGCGAAGGGAAAAGTTATGTCGAAAATTGTGAAAATTCACTGCTTTGGCGCAGCATCCCTCTTAAACGCCCAACGCTCGTACATTTAACTACGGCGCCAGATGTCGAGCTTGACAAATGCATCATTCTGGGTAAATGTTTGCTCAGTACCTAGGATTGTTGTCTTGTGTAGTTGCAATTGTGAGTTTCAGGAACGTGTACATTTCAACAGGAGGTCTCGGGGTTTTTATCTGTTAGACAATTTGATTGAATTTTCAGTTTTTTAGGCATAACACTTATTCAAAATATATTATCGCAATTTTCTCTTCGGCAAAGTATATGATATATTCTTGGCAGACTAATTAAAAATAACAATACTAATGGAATCTTTCATTAATTTGTCATGGAGAATCATTACAAAAGTATTATAGGTTAACATTCAAGAAATCTCTAGCAACGATTCTGTATAAAAGATTAATGAAAGATTCCAACATAATTTAGATCAAGCAGTCTTATGCTTAGTCGAAGAGCAAATTTTTATAATACAATTTGAATAAACGTCACGGCATAAAACTGAAAATACAATAACATTGTCTAACACTCCCTCTTAAGCTTCGGCACTATCCACATTCTGTAATTATGCTATTTTTCGCTTTCGTAAAACGATTAGTAAGAGAATGAAAAATCTTCCATTATAGCGTGAATAGCAGTTATTTTAGAATACAGTATAAGTCTCGCAGTTAGCTATTAACGTACACTTCACCCGCAATCAGTAGAGCATGTAAATAATATAAACAAAACTGACTGCTGCCTAAAATATATGATTCAATTTCAAATACAATGCTTGTAGTATACTGCTATATAAATATAATTCCGAATTTAATAGTAAAGTACGAATTATTATTCTCGGAATTTAATCATTAAGTGGATAGCATAATAATCCAATAACGCGAATAATGCCGAGCCTTTAGTACTTAAAAATAATAATCTCACGTAAAGCACGATATTTGTATTTTGGTAGTTTTCTAATAAAATACAGGCATCAGTTGTATTTCTTTGAAGGTTTTGGAGAAACGTTGCCGTGATGAATATTGAAGTGAGTCTCTTGTGGTATTGATGTTATTATCAGCTAAGAGTAAGGGAATCTTGTAGGCGCGGGTACTATAATCACACGGTCTTAAGAGTCCTAAGGGCAATACGCCGCGTTTGAGGTATGGAAACAGACAGGCGATAAGAACTAGACTGGCTCGTGCGCTGACAACCGTATCACCTTCATGAGCGAGGAGCGAAGACAACGTGCAGTGTTCTGGCTGTTGGTGTTTCCTTACGGGATTTTAAACGGTAACTCTAATTTTTTTATTTATAGAAAGTGCGTCGTAAAGTCTTATAGAACCGGTAGTTATCTTTTTTAAGTAACAGCACTCTGAAAACAGTAATGTTATCAATTTTGAGGTACCATAAAGTCATGCTTCTATGCATGATATCTAGAAAACAAAAATAGAGAAGCACAGTTTTAAATGTATTTTTTCGTACATAAAGATATCAAACATACATTGAGTAAAATTTCTTTAAAAAACTATCTCGTTACTCGCTGCAAAAATGTTCATGTGACTGCAGTATAGGGCTCTTAAGTAGTTGAACAAATAATTCCACTTAAGTTTGAGTGATAGTATCCTCTTGAATTTTTATACTTTATGTCATAACTTTACTTCTGGGTAAATTTTTCTTAACTTTAACCTACCTACGGAATAGAATACATATTGATAGAAATTAAGACGCCGTAATTCATTATTTTCCGTTACTGTTGTTACAGATCGAATTTCAGTTTGAGAATTCTTATTACTTTTTACTGCAATTCGATCTGTAACAACAGTAACGAAAATATTCTATAGATACGTTTTCTATTCCGTAGTTAAGTTAAAGTTCCAAAAATTTACCCAGATGAAAACTTGTGACACAAAATACAAAAATTCAAGATGATTACTATCATGCATTAGCATATTGGTAGTTTTCTAATACGATACAGGTATCAGTTCTATATATTTTAGTTATATGAGGATATTAACGTGTTTCTCGTGCGTTAATGCTGCTATTCCCAGCTAAGATTCAGAGAATTTTGTAAGCTCGGGTACTACCATACAGACTTAAAGAGGCCGTATTAGTGTTTAAGGCCCACGTATGCAACCCGCATTAACTCCATATAAATAAAGGCTAATTTTACGTTCTCTATAGAAATTAGAGTATTACACATATCAACATTATCCTTCGCGCTTTATCAATGACACAACCGTTCTTAATATAGCTGCGTTCTGCAAAATGAAGCATGACAAACGGTTACATTAGCAACGTGATGCTAAAAAAAAGTTTCGTAAAATTTGTAGCTACCATTCTTTGTTCTTAACTTCGGCAAACGCAGCAAAAATAAGAACGTCTCTGTCTCTTATAAAATGTGAAGATAATGTTGATATGTGTAATATTCTTATTTCTATAGAGAACGTAAAATTAGCCTTGATTTATATGAGCATAATGCGGGTTGCATACATGCGCCTCAAACACTTGACACTTGACACGGCCACTTAAGAGGGCGTGGTACATAATTCAACGCTAAAAGCATTAATCTATAACTGTCGGTTTCTTGAAGACAATTTGCGAAAATTAAACAATAGCAATCCAAGACATTAGTTTTAGACAACGTCTTAAAATTGTTTCCAGTGTTACGAACTTTTGAGACACAATCTCTGACGCCGGAACCTCGTGCATTTGACTGCGGCGCAAGAGATCACGCGTAACGAATGAGAAATTATGAATAAATATTGACTCATGAAGTTGGAAAATACCATTATCTAGGATTATCATTGAGTATTTTATCCATATTGGCTTCGAATAAAGCGTATAAATCAATTGATGTTTTCCGCGTACATTTATCTACCGCACACTCTTAAGTAGCTGAAGAAATAATCTCTCGTAAAGCAGCGTATTAGAATATTAGTAGTTTTTCAAGTCCAAGCAGGGAGGTATGTACTACATTTATTTGAGTTCTAGGAAGACGGTTGCAATGAGGAATATTGCAGTGTTTTACGTGTGTTGCTGCTGTCATTTCCAGCTAAGAGTGTGGGAATATTGTAGGTGCGTGTGAGTAGTTTTGAGAACGTGCCCCGCCTTTCTCAGGGTAGGTTAGCGCCGGGCGACACGAGGGACCGGCCGTTATCTAGAGTGCGACCTGGTGGTATCGGGGGCGTGTTCGGCGCCCAGCATCCCAACACCCCAGGGGTGATCTGCACCCCCTCACCCACAAAACCGCCGGGATAGCGTCCCGCGTATTGATCGCCCCTACTCCCGCTATGTCTAACCCCACCACCCCCAGCGTGCATTTAACCCCACCCACCCACACCCACACACACGCCAATCGTTTGCACACACCAGCGGGCCCGCCTAACTGCTATGGTCGCTTTATTACAGTCGCGTGTTCCTTCTTCTTTATCGTCCACAATACCGATAAAAAAGTGGGTGGGGGCTGGTGGAAAAATCTCGGCGAAAACGAAACACGGGCCTCCGGTGCTGGTACCTCGGAGATAAAACGTTGAACCCTTGCCGCTTCGAAGAGGAATTGAATGTATGAGGGGAGCCTCGTTTAAATGGGTGTTTGTTCGGCAAACGTTTTCTAGTGCATGGCAATGACCCGCTGCTGCACTGCTAAATGGACGTTGTTATACATCAACAGACGGTGCACCAGTTGCTAGTTCGGTATAAAATATTTTCCTTTATTAAAGCGGTCTTATAAAACGTATTTTACACCTATATCCTCTGATTATGTGTATTGTATTTAAAGGACAAACGAACTTTTTGTAAGACTGTTTAAAATTCGAACAAATTACAGCATAACTTAAAATTGATGCGTAGTTTTTTGATGCATAGCTCTGTCAAAATATAATACACTTTACGTGCCTGGCAACATATTTTGCAATGCCGCTATTTCCATCATAGTGGGAAAACATAAACACAATAGACATATTTAGGCCTACGTGTAGAACATAAACGTATTCAATAATTTTTATGAAGGAAATTTAAAAAAGGTATAATGCAGTTCTTTGCTACACACAATGTTTTTGGCTTTCCGTCCTCTGAATAAACAAATACCTTTTTAGTTAATCCAAATCGTAATCACGCGTCATGTAACAAACCACACAAAAAACATGGTTTTTTCCAGATGTAATTCCTACACATAAAGCTAAATTATTTCGGTTCCTCGTTCTGCCCATGTACCCCTTATTGCGTCACTCCACAAATTTTATGTTTTTTTCAAAACCGTCGCAGACACACGCAGAACTCAATTGAGTTACATTGTGATCGGATGAATTGTATAGAAACGCACAGAATACGCAAAAACAAACACTCATTATATATTAACCATTAGTACAGCGTTTGAAATTTTCGCTGAACAATTTTCACGACAGTTTATGTGTCCCAATTTATTTGTTTTGCTTCAAACACTCAAAATTTTACTGGAATCGGTTAGATTTTCTCCGATGAAATACACCAAAACTGCTCAAATTCCTCAGATTTCTGTTAGTTCACGAAATATAGCAGGGGTTTTCAATCGGTAGCGCTCGTTTATTCTCGGTATTTGGCGCGACAGCAGCGCAACGTATATTAGCTTTTATTATAGTTTCCTAGCCTAAGAAAACCGACCTTAAATTCAGCGCACAGTACTTTTATTTATTTGAAACCAACGTAAACCATTCTAAGCTAATTATTACATGGGGCTGGGATAGCAGGGAAGATGTTTGGCTCAATCACCGAGGGTGAACGAATGAATGTCCCCCGAGCATTTCCTAGGAGCGAGAAAGTTAACGCGACCCAGGCGCTAGTCAAACAAGACACCAGCTTCGAACTCACTTGCCTAGATAATTATTGGTACCTTGCTGCAAGGTGTGAACCATTTCAGCTAAAGGCCACTGTCCCATGTTTCTACTATTTTCGCGATAATTTTTGTATCCATGCCTAAACGAGAGAAGATACGAAAAATCTGTTTAGCAGTTTTGTTGTAAATAGTTTTGACCACGTCGGTAATTTTTTTTAGAAAGTGAATACTATTGTTTCCGCAATTTACGGAATGAATAAAATTTTCGTTGATTTACTGTGTTAGCTGAATACGTATGCTAAAACTACAAAATATATTTATGACACTGGCTCCGCTTTAAGTTGAATAAAAAATTGTTGTCGCGATAACAGTAAAATTAGGGGAGCATAGCGTAAAAAATCACTTATAAAAATATTAATTGTCATTTTTATTTGTCTTTGACGTTAGGAAGCTAATTGCCTTGCGTCAAGCTGTGTATAATTGCAGGACATTAAAAATAAATATTGAAAATTTTCGTAAATATATTTAAATTTGCAGTTGGCAAACGACTAAATAATATAATTTAATTTTTAATTTTGTAAATTTCTTCCCCTTGTGTATTAACTAAGCGTGACGCGTCATCCAGCAGTTTTTTCTAACCACCAAGAACCGAAACTATTATATATTTAGATAATGTATAAAATTTAATGTGCGATGAAAACATGTACACCGGAAATAAACACCTGACAAAAATAATCTACTTCCTACTTATATGGCAATCAGCAATTTTTCTATGAAATGGTAAACACATTTTGGAAGTTTATATATATATATATATATATATATATATATATATATATATATATATATATACATACATATATATATCTTTGACTTAAATTCATTGCGTGTACAGAGGTTAAAAACTACATTTTTAACCTCTGTACACACAATTAATTTAAGTCAAAGAGAAAATGGGTTTAACTCTTTGATTTGACCGTACTCGATGTATACTTACGCACAGCTGCTTCTACGTAGAGATGTGTTGAAACCAAGTTTATGATAAACCACATGTATCCAGCATACTATCACTGAAAGTATTACATTACAAATGTAGTTTTGCATCTTTGCATTCTATAAAACATTGGAATAATCAAATTAAGATTGCATTACTATTGTTACATAAATTATATTTTTAAATTAAATGTGGCATATTAAGGTGTTTCGTTAAAATTTGTTGTGAGGCACACACACACACACACACATATATATGTTTATATATATGTGTATATATATATATATATATATATATATATATATATATAGTAGCTACATACAGCATGGAACTAACAATTTTACTCGTTATCTTTGTAAGAACGCATTTATGCTCATTAAAATAATTTATAAGTTGTAGATACAAGTCACATAAACGGCTTTCTTATTCAAGAAGAACATATAACTTTACACATACAGGTATAATGTAGCGCAAAAATGTGCGATTACATGAATGACAGAGATGCCACTGAATATAAAGCAGCAATAATGGGGATAAACTTTAAGGAAGTTGCAATATAACAAGATGCCGGGATGGGACAGAATCTCGGCAGTGATAATAAAGTTGAACCATAAAAAAGCATATTTACACTTTGCTTGCACTACGTTAACATTTATAGCGCAAAAAATAGGTTTATGAGTTTGCTGGCTCAAAGTTAACGGTTCTCTAAGCTTACTGAGATATATCATGCTAACAAGATACTATTTGTCTTGAAAACAAGTTTTCAAAGTCACACATACCAACACATATTGCTTCTCACGCATGTGCGATATTTAACGACAAGACGATCTCAACTAAATTTGTTTTCACTAAATCACAACTGAAAAGTATCAGTAAAATTCAAGTATTTTCATAACGTTTTGTGAGGAGAGTTGTCGAGTGCATGGATTTAAATTGGAATTTCTTTATAATAAATTAGTTGTACAGGTAATGCTTGAATATTAATTTACCTTTTACTAGGCGATTGTGCGGAGATATTCAGCGAAAGTATAATGTATAGAATATGACATTTAAGTGTAAATTTAATGAATTTCTCGACGTTCCAAAAATACCCAATGGGAGTGCATTGAAGAAGAGATAAAAACAGTTTTACATACAGCCAAAAACGTATAAACAACTTCTTTAGAGTGTACACAAATGTAAACATTTTATTTTACTACTAGCATTCAGTAACATGTGGTATATTTAACGTATTTTCACCTAAAGGCATAATTTGGAATTTACCGATAGTGTCACATTCAGTAATTTATTTTTTACATGAGCAAACAATTGGTCGAGACAAAAAATACTGAAACCACATTGCTACAAAAGTTGGTACACGTACTTGTTAATGCTTTATGTTATTGCTTAATTACATTGGCGTGATTATTGTCTGTCACAAAACAATAAATATTCTCACGTGTACATGATAGTTTCAAAAAATGGCGTCACAGGTTTTAAGTTTTGTATATCAATTTATTATAGTTATTTGACACATTCCCTTTCCCGTATAAACGTGAATATTTCACGACCATTGTCAATGTTTGTGTTAAATACAGTTACATATTTTAATTTATTTTATATACGTAATAACAATTTGGTAATGAACAAAAGACGTTACCTTGATATAACAATCACAGACAAACAGTTACCAAAAAAAAATATTAATACTTCCGTATACCTGCCACCATTTGCCACAAAGTTTTGAATGATATCATCACACTGCTGCTGAAATAGCTATAATGGTTTACCAGTTTGATGTTTCATCTTAAAGAAACCATACTAATTTCAGTTTATCAGTTTATTACTTGCCGAATCGATTTTGAAGGGCGGATGGGTATATTATCGTATACTGTACTACAAAGTTCCTCTCATGTTATAAAGGCTTTTATTCATTGCAAATGACATAATAGCGTTTGTAGCTGTACTTCAGAGTCATTATATATGTCAAGATATTTATTAATTCCTTGTTAACAACAATTGAAAAAACTTAATTGGTTAAAAATTATTCCCGAAATTTAAAAACGTTGGCATACTTTTTAGACCAAAAGTTTCTAAAGTAAATTTTCATAACAAATATATTTATAACACATTTACCAATGTATACAATTAACTAATTAAAACCATGAAGATATTAATTTTTATGTAAGCATGTTGAATACATTCTAAATTTTGACTTGTGTTGCCAATATATTTATTCCTCATTTTCCATACCTATGCAATGTAAATAATTGTACAAAACGTATGCGCTAAATTTTTTTAATCCGAAGAAATGGTAGTAAACAAATTACGAAATACATTTCTTACATTAAAATTAGTAAATCATTTTTGTAATAATATCCTAAAGTGGGTTTCGTAAAGTGCATCTTTCTGTTTTTTCTGACAATATGATTTTGTTTACATAGACTAGAGGCCACTATTCTAAGGCTTATAATGTCAAAAATCAATGATTAAAATTGCATCTGAACTCTGCCAAGTAAGATAAGAACACAAGTAAGACATTGCAGTGACTTATCAGAATATTATTGTGTTTATGAATACGCATCGTCACAGTTTTATTCAATGTTTATTCACATATTTTGGAATTTATTCATTACGTAAATAAAAGCATAAATGAGTTTAAGACGCAAGTTGGTAATGGAACTATATATATATATATATATATATATATATATATATATATATATATATATATATATATATATCAACCATTTATTCACTACGACGTAAAGAGGAAGGAAAAAACGCCACATAATTTAAAGCATATAAGACTGGTGTAAGTTCTCAATTAAGCAATGTCTAATGTAAACAAATATTTCCTTTGTATTTATTTTTCCTTTAATAGAGCAGGTTTTGAATGCTGTAAAATGCTGAAGAAGTGGGAGACGGGCTGCGGGTTGTGCCACAATGTTTGTTTTAGTAACTGTTCCTAAAACAAGGAAACCTATATATTTTGATGAAGCTAACGAGTTGGAAGTATAATATACCATTTATGACTGACTAGATAATGAAATTACTTTTTACATGTATCTTGTAACGGGTAGATCACATATTATTCAGTGGCACACTTGGTGTCTCCTAGCTCGGCTGATTTACTGTTCCTGGAGCGACAGAGAAAAATGACAATAAATACCCTACTATGTTAACATGCCGTGACTTAACTGTGCACGAGTGTTCGTCTAGACGTGTCCGTACCACACAGGCGTCGTCTAATCCGTTTTTAAATACATGAGCTAAAATCTGTCTTGTTTCTTTTAATACTGAAACGCCATAATCAAGGCATCAAAATAATCCAAGCCGTTAAATCCCGCCTGAAACAATGCCTAATTCCTGCTGCAGTCTGTTATACCTGTGGGTATAGCATTGGGAATATCAGATTCAGTAGCATTTAAAGAAAAAACATCGACCTGTTCCTCCTTAACCTCTATTTGACTGAAAATGGAGTCGGTTTCAGTAAAAAAGAATGAAAATCACAGATAGAAATGGTGGGCAAGACCTTGGCTGCATAAATTAAATAATAGATGTGGTTATGATATTCTAGGAATGCTCCGGAATGAATAAAGATTAGCTTATTCACGTTTTTTTGTGGATTCGACCCTACTTTGTACAGAATTGGTCTTGAAATATTATGTCACGTAACCAATAAAAAGCGGTTGTGATTGGCCGCAGAGGTTTATATGAAGAAATGCACCAACAAATCTAACAGAGAAATGGCGCACTTTGTATTACGTTTCAGGAAAAGCTTGTGGGTATTGTAACATATAGATTTTCTCTTGTTACGGGTACTGAACTTTAAAACCCAGTTGAATAAGGTTTACGTTTTAACCAGTATTTGTATTTTTTTGGGCGGTTCGTCTTAAATCTATTTTTATATTTACATTGGCATTTAAAGTTTAGGATAAATGAATGTTCAGAGACTCATTCAGTGCAGTGCAGTGTAGGACTGGTGCATAGCGAACATTTTTTTAAACTATACTAGGAGAAGGTTATAACCTCTGTGTATTAGCGCGAGGAAATTTGGCTTAGATACAGAGAGAGGTATAAGAAGGGACTGTGTTACGAACTTCGGAGTGATCCGGACGTGTCGAGGGAAGAGCTGTTCTGGACCGAGGGGCCGTGTTCCTGTTCCGCCAACTTTGCTTTTGCAGGAAGGATGGGCGTATGCCGGCTTGTCCAGGAAGATTGCAGTACGATGTATATGTCTGGGTCGGAGGTTTCAAGAAAGAAGATTTTCTCCGGTAGGACTTCTAGTTTCCAGTAGACATAGGTAGCTCGTCGTACGTTGATTCCCGGACGAACGCACTAGTAAAACTAAGTAACGTTAAAATCATCTGTTTGTGCCACACAGTTAGCTTGTCATACTTTATACATACTTGTTCATTTATGTTTCATACAATTGAATTCTCTATAATGTTCAAGCATTTATTCTAACTCCTACCATGCAACAATTATTTTATTAAGAGCATTCACGAATACTTAAAGGTTCATTTTCTGTCTTCTTTTGTAAATTCTTGTACGGCCATATTTTGATGACAAAATTGTTTCGAATAAATACTTTTCAGTAAATGTTGGTACGGAACAGCGTGTATTTTTGAATTAATTTTAATGTTTGAGTATAGTGTTGCACCGATCAGTAAAATCATATCTTTACTGCCTCTAATATATTTTCTAATTCTCTCAATTCTGTACGCTACCAGTATTCTTCTTTTTCGCCACTCATCCAAAAGTCATTGTTGATATATGCGAAAATATAAATTATTTCACAGTATATAAACTGATATGCCCAAAGAAATCTTTTGTTAGGTTACTGGAACGTAGCTCACATGGAAACAGAAATACTAACAGAAAACAGGAATGGAAACTTGTAAGAAATTAAGCATTGTGGGAGGCCAGCTTAGCCGCTCAGGATTTATCACAGTACCAAAACATAAAACCACGAATAAACGTGATTAAGATTATATGTACACCAAAATTAATTCGCTTTGTGAGGTCAGTTGCTGTCTTCCGTGGTTTCCCAACGCGAACCTGATTGCAGCTCGAACCTCTCTCGCTGTCCGACCGGTCAGGCCATATCATAAGACATTAATTTTTTTTTTTTCATTTGTATATAAAGTACCGTACCGTAAGATAAGGTGACGTTCTAAAACGTGGGGAGATTCTAAGCCATTACAAAATAGAATTTTTCCAGTTATATTCGTAGTGAATAAAGAAAATTTACTCGTGATAGAATCCGAATAATAAATTTCCATATGAAATTAAATTAACTTAATATTTACTAATACTTAACCGTTATAAAATTATAAATAAAATAAAATGGTATAAACGTGTCCCAAAGTGACCACACGTCTCAGAGTCGCCCCCCGCTTACGGTATTCCCGCGCACTGATATACATTTGTGTGGCCAGTTTACAAATAAATCGAAAATATTTCACTTTGAAACCCGTACAAAATATCCATAAACCGTTGTGAAAACTCTAGACCCAACACTAAGCATTCTGAAACTATATGTTTCACACAAATTGATGACAAAAGGGATCGTCATCATCTAACCATCGCGAGTAAACTTCAAGATAAACTTCAAGAATAAGAGATTATTTAATTTAAAAGCTGTAGGATAACGTTTGGACGTTAGTTAGCCTACAGAAAATAATTTTGTATAAACTAACCTAAGAAATTAACAAACTGAGTAAGTAAATTAGCACTACCTAAATTCAATGTGCATGTAAACATATTTTGTGTGTAATATTGGTATTATGGTGTGAGCAGTTCCAGAGAGAATGATAATGTTATTTTTCAGTAGTAGTGTATTGTTTGTGTTGTTTTGCTTTGGATGGAGAGAATTGAGTGTTTGTAATACATGTCAGCAACAGTAAACGGGAAGTGGCAAGAAATTCATACGCCTGTTCGGGAAAGAAGATGGTGTGCTTACATGATAATGAATACCTGGAAGAAGACGTCAGGAACTCACTTCTAAGCGTATATAATTATGGAGAAGAGGTTAATACATCTGGTATACTCTTATATTTTAGCAGTAGCTGCAATCTAATCAACTTTACTGAAACTTCACCGTAGCAACTTGGTCACTAAAAATGTCAGTCAAGATAGGAGGTAGAATGGAGAACTGTTCTGATTAAATTAGTTCACAGACCAATGGTATTTGGACTTACGGCTTACCGATGTTTGTGGTATAGTTCTTGACCTAATTACAGTTTTAGATTTCAAATTAATTTAGAGTCATACACCAAATTTAATTATATGTCCTTGGAAATATTAAACACTATGTTCGTATTTACATGCTTATACAAAGTAGTTTGAACCTTAAGTTACGCTGTAGAATTTCAACAGTGTTGTGTCTTAATATACGATTCGCCAACTTGTACTTCTACACTAGTACTATGTTTCTATTTATTTCTGTTGCGGATACTACTCCTTACACCGTCCAGCCAGCCGGAGCCCTTTATTCATAAATACTTGATGGTGGGAGTTGGAATAACACAGGTATCCTAAGTAAGTACACTACAAAGCGGTTCGGGACATCTGTATATCTAGAGAAATAAAAAAAAATTTGAAAACAGATAATCAATCCTTTGTCTGATATTAATGAAAAGTACCGTTTTTTTGTAGTTGTATTTGGTTTTTTGTGCAATAATGATATGTGTTCGCAGGGAATTCTATATATTCTAGTGCTGTGCAGTTACTGATGACAAGTACATCACAAAGATTCTTGTTTACGTGCTTTTCTCTCACCTGCATGATGTGTAATAATCTTCACGGACTTGCGACGCTACGTTATAACCATGGCTGTCACTCAGCTGCTGGAGGGTGAAGATATTCACTCATAGTTTAAGCAAAGTAATTTCTTTTCGGTACACGATATGAATTAATGGATTAATTGGGCTTTGTATCTCGTTGACAGAAAGGTAATTAGTAACATTTCATAATAAAAGTAAACGAGAGAGGATTTAACCCAGGCGTATTTTAAGGAACGTTACCAGGATTCGCTTGGTGTGATTTTGCAAAACTGTCCGAATTCGAAATAAGGAAGGCGGAAGCTGTGAATCTAACCCGGGCAATCCCAATCGCTAATGCAAATTTTTACCGTTGCAATATTCTGTTTCCACAAGAAAAAATTTAAGTAGACTACAATTTTTTTTCATTAATATTCTAATCTACATTCCCTGTACTGCAATTTCAGTGGATATAATACATTTAGAAACACACAGGGTTTTTTTTCAATCGCAGAAGTGATTTTGAAATATTAACACAATGCCATTTAGAAATATTCAAGTTGTGAAGGTAAAAATAAACGTAGCTGATTGTTACACAAAAGCGAAAAATCAATCATTAATTTTATGAACTAACTTAATTTTATTGACTATTCAATTTTGTTGTATTATATCAATCATTGAAAATTTGTAATCGTTTAAAATTTAATCAACATTTTTAGTAACGTAGAAACTACCAGCGACTCAAATATTTAAAAAGTTACAAATACCACTTTTACACAGTACAAAATCGTATTCTTACCGGAAAAAGCTTGAAAACTAATTACACGACATTTATCAGTCTCGGCACTACAAGACTGTCACAGATCATAACAGTGGTATAAAATTTTTAAATACGTGTTGGGACTAGGGGAATATATTTTATGAGCAGGGTGTATGACATGAATCAAAATATCCATCATCGGCTTGTCATTTTTACAAATTTTGTTTTGTAATTTTACAATATATTTCTTGGAAACTGGTTGCCAACATTTGTTTGTGCCACTTCAAACAATTGCTGAAAAGTGTACAAGAATTTATTAGCAAATGTACAGTTATTATTTGTAAATATAAAAAAAATTTGTAAATATGCATGTATATTTCGAAGTTTTCCTTTAATATGAACCGGTCCTTTTCAAAAGGGCTAGAGTTCAAAAACTAAAAACACGAGAATATATGTATAAACTGCATTGTCTTACTTAAATGCAATAAATAACATTCTTAGTATTATGACTACACATATGTGGTAAGAATATATCATTACCCATACCGAATGACCACTATATATATTTAATGGTTTTGTTAAAATGATTTTAATGTCCGGACTTTAGACCTTTTCGAAAAAAAATTAGCTAAAATTTTATCTGAATATATCGTTAATGAGTTTAATACAGAATCACTTACATAAATCAGGCAAATACAGAACACTGTTTATTTTCAAGGAACATATCATCACCTTGCAGCACCGTGGGCCATGAAACGATGTCTTCATAAAAAGCGTGTTCTTTAGCTGGAATATATGTCACAAGTTTTCATATATCCTTGAGTTTCTTCTCATTGGTACGAACCTTGCCTAGCGGATAAGCAGATACCGATGGAATTATAGGATTTCATGAGCAACAAGAATGGGAAAGTCTGACATTGTGTGGAACAAGGCTGTTTATAAAAGGTTTAGTTGCTACACAACCTTTTGAGATCAGATGTGTATATGAAGTGATGAAAAGATCTCGAGAAACTGTGCGTCCAGCAGTTTCTTCAAATTTACGTGTATTTTTTTTTTTTGAGAAGTCCAACCACCATGTTTTACAATCTGTGATATCATCTGTATCATTGATTTCCTTTACAGTGAACTTGTGGCGATTTACTATTAGATACAATGAGTTCTGTGACATTATGAATGTTGTAAATTCGGTCATTTTATTCAACACCATTTTGATTATGCTAAAGTCTGTGTCCCAGGATATATAGGAGTGGCCTCGGATAGGATAAAAATGCTATATTTTCTTGAAACGTCCTGTATCAGTCAAAGCTAAAAATAATCTAATAAGTGAATGATTTTAGTTCTGATCACCACAGTTGTTAGAATGCACATGGAGTTCGTCTAATATAGTGTGTACATCTTTCAAAAAGCAAACGAAAATGTGCGCACATCATTAGGGCTTTTCTTGCAATACATATGCAGGGTAGCTGGATTTTGTTTTATATCATGAACACAGAAAATATTAACGGTTAACTGCCTCGGGTAAAACAATTCCTTAACCGGTGTAACAGGTAACTGTATATTGAGCAAAATCTGCTGCAACAGCCAATGTTTACGGATGTTTATTGCCTTCAGCAATTTCGGCCTTATGGCAAGCATAAAACCTTCGCCTTCTCCTTAAATGAATGCTTAGTTCTGCAGCTGAACTCCGTTTACTGGCTTCATTGAGGTGGGGATTCGTCATTTTCATCTTAAGTTCCCCCCACAGACCACAAGAATCAACTTGGGGTCGACCGAAAGAGAGTTTGAAATTTTCAGTGAAATACTGGTAGGTAAACTGGTAGCTAACCTTTGTGTTTTGATGTTTCTACTTGGACAAATCATACATAATCTTGACATTCAACAGTGCGTTTAAGTACTTAAAATGTCTGGTAGTATAATGACTGTCATTCATTGGAAATTAATGTATGTGCTAACGAACTAAATTACGTATTTCATCTGGCAATCGTTTAGCGCAAGAATGCTTAACTCTTATATCCTGTGGACTCTTACTTGCAACACTTAATTGCCTAGTTCTTTTCACACTTTTGGCTGGCACAGAAAGTATTGGTAAGATTGTTGTCAAGCATACTTCTTGTCGTTCATTCGGAAATAATACGTGTATTTAAATGCAGTACTGTTGGACCATGTAGATTCTTTTCGTTATTGGAGCCATTGAATCGTACGTACATCAATCACCCCTTGGATGAAAATATCCTGCGCGTCCTTCGTCTTCATGTCATTAAACCGCGTGAAAATGTCTAGACGGTCCTTTTCCGGCACTCTTTCGAAACATTTACGCCTGCTTATGCAATCTAACACATATTGGGGCATTAATGACTGGACTAAAAATATTTGTGCTTGGGAACCCATGCACACTGTACGGGTTATACATACCTGCAAGCTTCTCCTGATGTTTTAGCTTCAATTAGCTTTCATACGAGATTAACATGGCTCTCTCCTTTTGTTCGTGCCATTATTATCCTGTTCTTCTTGTTACTTGATTAATTTCGTTTCCTCTTCCTTCTAGCATTATCTTCATCCATTGTTTACACTGCTAACACTCCTTGGATAATGACACGAATAAACAAGGGAATTCCTCACAAATTATCAACAAAGCCGTGTTTACCAACATGTAACACGTTAAGATATATTTAGATTATATCGATTTACTCTTCAAGGTATCTTACGCTGTTGACTGTTTTTTTTTCTTCTCAAAAGGGTTTCAGTCCAGGACTGACGCCAATTTGTAAAATAACTCATTCCGTTTAAACAATCTCATTGCGAGAGTTGAGGTACTTTTGCTGCAGAACGCTGTGTCGGCCTTTGAAATGTTATTTCCGACTTTAAACTAATTTTGCCAGAAAAAAGAAGAAAAGTGACTTTGGCACTTCTGGAAAAGGATCGATTCATTTACACTAGTGTTTGTAAAGGTATTTTTTACGTTTGTTGCAATGGGAGTTTACAATTAGAATTTATTGGTTTGTTTATGGCGTGTGTCCACAAACCAATAAATTCTAAGTGTTTGTGAACTTACTACAAATTTTTTGGAAACTAGCTTCCAATTTTTTTGTAAAAGTACAAAGATTATTGTACTCTGTACTAAGTGGTTTCGCTGTATAATGAAAAGCTGTAAACAGAATTGTTCAGTTAATTTCTGAGCGTCAGTTACGAATAAATTATTTCAATATCCTTTAATACACCTTTGAAGTTAATGCATGTTGGCTAAATTTCCAGAAAGAAAAAAACTGGCTTAAGAATAATGTACACAAAATACCCATAATGATGACAAATAAAATGAAGCACATATTTTTTCGTTACAGTGAACGGGCATTATTGCACTTTCGTATCAAAAATTACACCAAATAATGCAAAACAAAAAAAAAACTGGCATTAACTCTGCAACGACGAAAAACAACGAAGTATAGAGCGCTAGCAATTTTTTGTCAGTTTTTATTACGTACCTCTTTATGATTACAAAAAAATACGGTTTCCATTTACAGATAGGCGTGCTTCGGAAACGTCCGCGGCAAACGGAAGTGGCTAACGATCACGCCGCGAACAGCAATAAAGCTGTTGCAAATGCTCTGCATTGTGCGTTTACTAAAAGCTGATTTACCGAACGTAAAAAAACATTTAGCTTTCCTGTTTTCCGAAAATATAAATTTATTTTAATGGAATGATATTACATTTACTTACTTTACTTGAATATTTTGGGTATATATAACTTCCCCAGATAGTCCAAGCTTAATTAACTAATGTAAAATTTTCGTAATATATTTATGGAAAAGCCTTTGCATAACTAGGAAGGTAAACGAGGTTTTCGTTAACTACCACCTAAATACATGCACACGAATTATATAAGCACACATATTTAAGTGTACCGAGTATGTGCTTACGTAATCCTTAAAATTAGTAAAAAAAGCACGAGGTATACGTTACCAAAACACTTCGTTCGTGTTTTGTAAGAAGGGCGATACCAACAAATTTCTGTTCTTCAGGAAACTGTTAGAACTGCACATTAAATCAATTTTATTAAAATTTTTGGTCGTATTCTGCACCACAAATTGCACTGCTATTATTTATAAATTAACAATAAACCTTTGAATACCTGACATACCTTTGAATCCAATAATGAGAAAATAACTGATATTTTTTGTTGATAATAACATTTTAACACATTTACTTTTGGGTAATGACATTCGACAGCCCAACTATTGTTGATAAAGCCGTTTGTACACTATTATTTAAAAGTTATTACTTTAACAAAATATGTACTTACAAATACATTAATAAATTATTTTAACGTTTAGAATACATCAAAATTATAGAACTCCTTTCTTTCTAAATGGTTACAATGCATTACTGATCACACAAATTGTAACATTTTCAGTATTCTTACTACACATGATAATATTTACAGCATAACAATTCATACACTATACACCCCATCTTTGTTGAGACTCTTATCTTTGTTCTCAGTAACTTTACATGTCTGTTGCGCTGGTAACACAGACTAGTTTCACGTAAAATTATTCACTACCATCATCTTCGCACGTTTCAGCTAATCTGTCCTGAACTATTGTGTTTTTAGGGATGGAAATATATTCCTATCGACAGCTTGAAGGAATTACCTCTTTTTGGCAAAGTTCTAGTAAATTTCTATTTTTTATATTACTTGTACAGGCTCCTGGTTTTTCAGCTTCTTTAATCCCCTGGTTAATCCAGGACACAACATCAACCGATGACTTCGCTTCCAGATGCCATTGGATATTTTATGACTACAGTGCTTTCATTCTTGTTGAAAGCTGCTTTCCTAACATCTATTAAACATAAGTGTATAAACGTTAAAGAGTATTGCCTCCTTTTGCAATGAATGTAACATTTTGTTATGTTGGTTGTATTAAAGTGTGTTTTTGCGATAAATAACTTTTCATTTTCTTGAACACCTCTTAGTAAAATGTCGAAATTTGCTTCACTGTCGCATACCTGATGTTCATCATTCAAAGAAATATTTTTATTCTCATTTAGTTCAATTGTAGAGTTAATAAGGACTACCTTATTTGCTAACAAATCAGCATCAGCACTGGATGAACATGATGGTTGAGAGTAAACCTCACTCACATTAACAATCAGTCCAGTATTCTTGGTTACTAATTCTTTCGGCTGATCAGAATGTACTTCAGAACACATTTGTACTAATTTAAGTGCTCTAGACATTTTAAAGAAAATTATGAGCATTATAAACACAATAACAACAATATGAAACGCCAGCCAACGTCGAATCACACTGTTCACAACGGTTTGTTTAATTTATCCATCTAATGTATTAACCTTAGAAAGAACAGCACAACAAACAAAGATAGCTATTGTGCCATGGAGGTAGGAATATCCAGGGAATGTTACGCAATAAAAACGCCGGTAATCTTTTGCATAGAACAAAATCCATGTTAAATTCCCTTGCATGAAAGTATGGAGATAACGCCCGTCTTACACCTCAGGACATAGAAAGCATTGTTGGTAACGCTCCATTATAATAGCATTATTTAAAATATCATGGCACACATGATAACGCCGATTCCACATATATATGCAGGCCATTCTCCTGAAAACAATAATGTATATAAAACTCTTTTTTCTATTTTTGTTGATAACGCCCTTCTTTCAAAACACCGTTGACATATACAGTAAAATACTCTAGGGTATGATAGTACGTGTTATTATGATCGAAATATTCATAGGAACATAGGGTCGATATGGAACGGTTGTCGACATGTCCGTGATCGAATATAAACATCGATAAACTTTTAAATTGCCATAAACGGGGATGACTTTGGGCTCATGAGGTGATTATGTGACACTTTTACACGATATTTATTGTCAATGAGTGTCAACTGTGAGTAAACATTAGTTTACTTTCGTATGTGCGTTTAAAGTTTGTTATTTATTACAAACAAATTTGTTTACTCTGGACTGTCATTTATGCGAAAAATATGTCACCCAATGTGTCAAAAGACAACTCCCACTTAACAGTAATATTATTGTACTATTTTTTCTTAAGTTTCTGATTTCAGTGACAAGCATGTTATAATACAGAATTAGTAACATACATATAACTAAACAACGAACAATGAAGCAAGGTCTCCCTGCAATTTTTCCAACATTTATAACCTGAACTAATCTAGGAAGTTCCTATGGCTACACGTCTTATTTTCACCCACAGCATGGTGTATATCTTCCTTATTGTTGGCACCAGGTAAGGGAGCATATGTATACTATATTTCCTTAACAGTGGATTGGTCGTCTTATCTCAACCCCTAAAATTGTTTATAAGGTTGGGTGACGAGAAGTTAATGAATGAGACAAAATGATCGCTCTCATAATGTACGCCTTTGCTGGGGTAGGAAATATCACGATGGTCTTCAACAGGCAGCATGTTATCTTCTTCAGCGAGTTGACAAAAGCACTGAGGTTACTGGTGGGACCTTAAGGAACTTATTGTGAAATCACTGTCACTGGACCACGAAATTACACAACATTAAATAACGCAGATTTGTATTGTATTGTTGTTATTACCGATATAGATAAAAACAATATGTTATTCACAATTTATTATAATCTCCTTGTCACTAAAGCAATAAACCGTAACAACAAATGAAATATTATTATTGATTTAATAGGTTATCTTACACTTTAACCGGGCTCTATTGACAACCGCGCGTTTCAAATCCACCCGATGTTTATAAGAATAATTAATCATAACGATTAGTACTATCGCATCCTAGACTATTGTTTTATTTCCTCCTGAGGGTCTATTATGACCGTGTCGCAAAGCAGTTCTGCGATCGTTAACCACGCAAAACCAGACTTTGCGACGTAGGCTATTACAACTTCCTCTCTTTGCGACTGTGAACTATCCACGTGACGCATACATATCGCAAAGCATTCGCAACGTCGGTCACAAACTAACACGCCATCTCGAGGACGCGCTACGACTCGCAAAGTGAATTTCTAAGATAAAATGGAAGACATTTTCGTTGGGATACCGTAATCTCACACATTTAAACAATTGTAATTTAATTAGTTGGCGTTGAAATAGTCCGGTACATACGTTATATTAATATTTATGCTTTGCAAATTCGTTGCACAAATAAAAAGACAGATTATTCCAATAAATCATTTAATATAGCATAACTTTGTACAAGATTACAAACAGCAATAAAGTACTGCATGTGTACCACTTTACAGAAGCGCCTCATTAAATATTACACTGGAGTATTTGTTAGGTCCTGAACCCTGTGTGTCTACCTGATGACGGGAACAGATTCCAGTTCCCGAAACGTAGTTTATACTGACTGTTTGGAAAACTACTGTGCTTGTTTCGTCTCATCATTTGTGTCGTTTGTTGTTTTTTTCTGTTTGTGTCCGACATATTTGTGTTTTGTTTAGTCTCATCGTTGTTTTGTTGTATTTCTGTTTGTGTTTTTGTCTCGTCTCATCGTTGTGCCGCATGTCAACTTAGCTATTTTTATATTCTTGTTATTTATTTTATTTTCTGTTTGTTCATTGTTTTTATCTGACCAGATTCCAGTTTTGGAATTCATGTTGTGTATGTATCCTGATGACTAAAGCATACTCTGCATATTTATGTTTTCTTGTATTATTTTTAGTTTTCTTTTAACAGTCATTTATTTAGCAATGGAGTATGTCCAAGTAAATAAATCCAGTCAAATTTTTTTGTGTTTCACTAGAGGAAAATTACTTTCCTTTCTGCTGCAGAAATAATCGATTTATTTCGGGTTTCTGTTTGATTTCACAATATTTTCCACGTTCAGATAAATGCAATTTTCAGCCAAATATTTCCAAACATAAATTTTTTTTTTCTTAATTCAGGGTCACTATAAAACAGGGGACTGGTTAATCTTTATTTTAAGATCGTATGGACATAAACTGAATTGTTATTATCTGCCATGTATAAAAAGGACTCACGAGGTAGGAAGACGTAACTAAATAGAGGAGGAATTTTCAACAAAATATGATATCGAGACATCTTCAGGTACGTTAAAGTAGCTTTAAATATGTACTTTATTAAACCTATAGGGTGGATATTACTTACGTGTAACGTTAGTCAACTGTTTGGTTGTACTTAAACGCGTTAATATTTTTTTTAACTGTAAGTTATATTCGATTCCTAAAATAATCTTATAAAATTTACACATGAAAACTATTTCCCAAAGTATTTTAAGAAATTATAATTCTGAGGTAACTGTTATGGATTAAAAGTAAAGATGTTACCAGCATTGTAATGTTTTAAACGTTTACATATAACAGAGTGTCCATCCACAGTTCTGCCACAAGTCACTAAATGAAAATGAGAAGAATTTACAACATTTCTCGAAAAATGTAAATAAAAAATTTACCATTTTTAAAATTTACTCTTTACTTAGTTTTGTTGTGTCACATTATAGTGACTTTCGAAATTTGTTGTGTGCTCTATAATGTAGGCTTATTGTCTTGCTACAGAAAATGGCATTTTGACCTGGTCATGTTTGACATCATAACAATTAAGTATTAAAACGGCTCTGTGAATAGAGAGAATATATCACCTTACGTAACAAAGGGATTGTAAAGTAAAATGTTACTACGCATAATTATTTATCGATGGTCTTACTTTTTTTAAGAACATCTACGTCAAACGATTTACAAACTAAGTTTCCTCGTAGTAATTAGTTTGTTGTATGTAGTAGGAAACTTGTAAATCTTAATTAGGTATCATGATAGCTAAAATTATAAAACAAACATCGACACTACGTGTCCAATTATAAGGTCACTATTGACGGTAATCGAAAACTAATCGTACGCCTTTCATCCATTAAATAATTGGATTGTGAAAAATATTCGAACTTAATTGTATGCATCTTTAAACGCGTATCCAATTTAAGTGGAAATATCGATGACACCCTGACATATCACTGGGACCAAGATATATAGATAATTCGTTATAAACACATTTTACCTGTTCACTCCCCTAAGTCGTCGAATTTAAAAAACCAATTCTAGAAATCACTTAGGAAATATGTGCTAATTAACATGGAGCAAAAGTATAATCATTATTTTAGCGTATCGATAGTTTATGTCAAACTATTTTCACGTCATTTCACCCCTTTACATGTAGAATTAATAGTAATCTAAAATCACATTTTTGAATATTTATGAATGCTACATTTAAGAGAATTTCTTAACTCTGTAGCCCGTTGGTTTTGAACTACGTAAAGGAGTCGATCAAAACACATTTCTTCGTTGTTCACTTTTTGTATCACTTTTGTATCAAATTTTAAAAACTCATGAAGGTACTTTTTGGGTATTTATAAGGAAATATTTTTAAGCAACAACCATATCGAAATCTAAAACATTATTGGGTTAGATATATTTAGATAACTAACTGAATAACTATTTAATCTTATTTTTTTTATGTAGCGAAGTCTTAGGACCCACTAACGTGTGTTCATTCTTAAATTATTGTACTTCGTTTGTGCTGTTTCTTCACCGTAAAAACAAACCAATTATTCAGCGACAATTTCGATAGTTAAAACTGAAATCTAATCCTTTCCAAATTCTTTCTTTTGTATGAAGATAGTGAAATATTAAAAATAATATAACTATTTTTATAGTGTGACTGCCTTTTTGGTATCGTATCTACTTATTTACATCAGTACACTCGTGCGTACAATGTTCAGGGCATTATAACTTACTATAAAAGCTCTGCAAGAGAAAAATTTCATGTAAAGATTGCACAAGCTAATTAAATTTTATTATAAAAAAGCACATTGCAATCAACAATTTGTCCTGAGTATCTGGTGAAACTGAATTTACAGATATGTACAGAAGAAAAAAACGTTTTATGTTTCCGTTAATAGACGATATCGTTTTTTGACGTTAGTGACAAAGAAGGTATACATCAGAACATTTGCGTTCGTAATGGCCAGGTATTAGGTAATCTCATATTGCACGTATCTTCGAGATTTGTCTACCATATAGAAAATATTAACACGTAATATTACACGTAAAAGTCATTCAGTCTTCTCTTTATACACACATACACACACACATATATGTATGTGTGTGTGTGTGTAAAGAGAAGACTGAATGACTTTTACGTGTAATATTACGTGTTAATATTCGACTGCCCAATCATCACTTTGAAACTTAACAAGACCGTGATCCAAAAGGAATATAGAATAATAGGGAATATTGAGTAACTCTAAGTGAAAAGCATATTTGCTCAAATACATTGACTTATTTATAATTTTTTTTTATCTTTAAAATTTTTCATATAAGTTTTAACTAATGGAAATGTTATTTCAGTTGCGGAAAACTATCTCATCAAACAATATTATGTAGACAATTACTTTCTTAAATCTTATTTTTAAAATTGCCTAGGTTTGCATATCTCACATTCAATTATTTCTTAAATAAATTTCAAATATATATTTCAAAGAGTTATTAAAACTAAATAAATGTCTGTCAATATTATATTTCATTGTAACATAAACATAATTAAAATCACTAGTCAGTCACTCCTATCTCACATTTTTAACGTAAGTTAAACTTTATATGCGCCCTGTAATAAATCACTGACTCTTATACCACATATTTAGTTATCAATTTATTGACACAGGACTTGCTCAAGCATAGAAAATGAAAGTGGAATGTATGTATGGTATGAAATCTCGAGGATACTGTTAAAAATGTTTTAGGTTTGAAGAACTTCCGAATAAAATCCATAACCGATCATTACGTCTACGACTCTTTTCATAATATTGGTGTAAAACAAATATCAACTGATATAGCGACGTAAGAGAAAATTTTGGCTAGATAATACGCAACCAATAATGAATTGAGAGGAGTGTTTTTCAGCGTTATTTTAAGTTCAGTTCCGTCTTGCGGTAACTAAATTACTGTAGGTTAAAATAAAATACTGGTTGTTATTATTTCCCGGCTTGCTGTTAACCAGTATCTTAAATAAACATAACTCTAAATATATACATGTAAGTGACGTTCTTTGGCACACTTGTTGGACAAATGCAGTGGTGTTTTAACATGCACAAAGATCGACGTGATTACTTGAAATTACATATTCAGAATAAAAATTTAACACACCTTCTTTGATATTATTAAATTGGGTTTTTAATGTTACCAAGTTATAATATGTGTACGGCCAGTTACTTAAGAAGAATTGTGATGGAATGTAAATTGAAGATCACTATACGAGTGCTTACATTCTATCATGCCAGAGACACAAGTCGCCTAGTTGGGCAAAGGTAAGCATTTTAAAATCTGATATATTACAGTAAAAAAAAATAGTCAATTCATGTGCACATGTATTGCTCGACCCAAGTGTGGTTCAAAGAGCAGGCGAGTAGCTTAACTCAGGGCTTTAAGGTATTATTTGAGTATCATAATTAACGCCTATAACGCGCATCGTAAACGCTCAAGTAGCCTTTACGTTTTATTTGTTGATGCAACACCAATAAATAGAACTACTGATGACTTATTAAAGTTTTTAAAATGCTTTACAGTGAACCGAAAACAAAGACTTTAACTATGTTCGTTGTCCATTAAAAGAGTTCAGGTTTCATTATACCGTAGCTCATCGTGTAGAGCAATTCTCACGATGGAAATTCTTGTAGAGAAGCTTCGGTCTTCTAGAATGAATTTAATGTAGTTTTTGAAGCACAGACTCAATCGATTTCTCCCAGTGTACATTTACAAACGGAGCTCTTCTACCAACGTCCTCCATTTAGTGTGTCATCGAACATTCTTTATTATTATTATTTTTTCTCAAAGTAAAATTTTTTACACCAGATAATGCATAGACACACCTCCCATTGGAGGGTGCTAATATAGACAAAAGTATTTTTTATCACTAACTCTGAAGCCAATACAAATTAACCACGTGACTTTTCTTACACAAATAATCAAAACATAAAATGAACATAATTGTTCCGTCACATCTGCAATGAATAAAATTAAGTTAACATTATATGCCTACAATTGCAAGTAATCACCACTAAATAAGCAAAGAACAATACTGAAACAAATGAAAAAATAAAATTGCAGGTATTATATACAAGAGTAAGGTATGGTAAGTTAAAGAACATATGTGATATGAAAGCTAGGTTACAGATTTGATATGACACAGAATGTATCGTTTCTTACGCAGGTGTCATCGGCAAGTTGTTCGCTTTCAAGGACTATAGTGCTCGTCGACACAGATCAGCACGCCCTACTTTTGAACACCGGTTGAACATGCCTGGGATACATTATCCTCAATAGTTTCCTTCAATACAAGCCTCGCAAATGTGCAGCAGCATTGTTTGTTTGAGGAGACCGTACACCTCATACTCAAAGCGGCTGTGGTGGGAGTGTTGACTAGAGCACTGGTCTCCCACCAAGCGATGCAGCTACTCGATTCCCGGCGGAGTCGATCCCCGGATATTATCAAGTGGGAATCATACCAGACGATGTCATTGGTCGGCCGACATTCTCGGGGATCCACCACTTTACCCGTCCTTCCATTCCGGGGCTTCTTCACTGTAGAGCCACAGTCAATGTCATCCGTCATACAGGCGCCTACGTGTGAATCTGTATCTGGGGGTACCCACGTCACACGACATAATTATTGTTACTATTTCCTCAATCGTTGTGCCTAACTACGGAGCGTATGGTATCTTACTTGATACAACACTAGCTGGCCCTGCGAACTCTGTTCCGCCTTAGAGGCAATAAGTAAGCAGATTTTGGATTATGTCTTTTAATGATTCTTTATTTTTCATGTATTTTGGTGCATGGGTTGCACTCTTCATTTGTTTTATTATCAGGAGCCAGAACAAACAACGCAGATGGTCTTCCTACCCGTGAACATGCTTTGTCGGGAAAGATTCGATCGTTTTGGTCGCGACATTGTCAATGATGATTCAAAGAGAATACAAATTACTGATTATTACTGATTATTGATTTCTGACAAAATTTATAATTATCAAATTTTCAAACATACATGTCCATAGACAAAATTATGTTTAGCTGTCATTTGCGTTTAGTTATTCCATGTCATTTGCGTTTTTGCTATACCACATATTCTAGTGACTTGTATTCTCTTTGACGTCACACGGGAATGCGGTCGAACAGGATAAAAAGTATCATATGTCCTTCTCCTGGGTCTAAGCTACCTCCCCACCAATTTTTAGCCAAATCAGTTCAGCCATTTTTGAGTTATAAATAGTGTAACTAACACAACTTTCTTTTATATATATATTTCCATCATACTAGTAAGCTGAAGATAGTCGGGAGGTCGATCAATATTGGTCTGAGAAATACAGCTAAGGTATTGAGACTTAGAAGTTGCCACAAGATATTTCCTGGCTGTGATTATATTACTTTTAAGTGTTATTAGTATCACTAATACTACAAATACTACTGTATATTCTAATGCTTCTAATGCAGTTGCTGTAGTGAGCATTTCTCTTGTCCTGATGTCACAGCACTGCGTTCGTCTATAACGAGGATCCTTTTCTGTATCTGACTGCAATCACGTATCATCTTGATCCTCAAGTTAATGTTAGCTGATCACTTAATTATTTCGACCAATGTACATGTACCGCTGTAAATTTGGAAGAACTTTTTTTTTTCACCCGCTGGCCAGACACTAACGTCTCGCGTAGAGGCAGGGTACTTTTAACAGCGATGTTCGGTGCAAGGAGGATGAGGGTGGCCGGGTTGTTTATCTGACAGCATGAGGAGTGGTGTAACGTCCCAGAGGGTCGCCGACTAGCTTTTGGCAACTTGTTAGTTTCCCCAGCGGCGGCCAGACGTTTTTCCACGGAAGTCCGGTCTGCGGCTGTGGCCAGCGCCCAGGGGAATGGCCGGTAGCTACCCCGCCAGCGTTTTACTGAGAAGAGGTTGTAGAGCGTGGCAGTCGCTGCTGAACGACAGCGCGTGCCAAGGATAGCGATCACTCGGGGAGATCATGAGAGATTATTTCTTAATTTTTTTTTTATGATGGGCAAAAAATTTTATTTTCGTAGTATTTATTTTGTCTTTTATAAAACATAGTTAAAAATGCCATATTAATATGGGATTTATATTTATACAGCAATTTCCTTGAATCCCGAATGTAACTACTTTACATTACAATGCAGCCAACGTTTATTTCAGCTGCCTTATAAATCTTCGATGACAAACTCGTCATTGCGACACCCATGTTATTTTGTTACAATATCGTGACAGACAGTCAAAATTCTGTACTGGGAAAGCTGGCTCATTAAAAAATAATCATTAATAGAAAATCCACTCTTCAGTAATGGCTAAAAAATAATAAAATTTCATACACACATAAAATAATTTTTCCCCCACTTGAACGCCCTTAAGGTAACATGCAAATTGTTTAGTAAAGATTAATGCTGTTCTATTCAACATGTCCCTTTTCAGTCAGTAAAACAGAAGTAGGTCTACAAGCATCAGACAGCAAAAGTACAAACGTTTACAATCAAAACATAAAAAAATATTAAATTTTCAGGTTATATTTGAGCTATGAGAAAACGTTTATGCAGACAGCACACTCGGCAGTCAGAGAATCAAATTAGCCGCCTAAGATGCGTTACTGATATTATAACAGAATCCGTTACTTTAATTATTAAGCGAAAGTTACATAAAATATGATTACTTATTTACGAAACTGTCCTTCTAAAACATTACTGTTTGTCAACAGCAAAGTTTAATATAATGTAATACATAGACATCACATTAAGTCAGGAATTACACTTGCAGTCTTGTGATTAGAACAATGGACTAGTAGGCTACATCAAATTACATGAGTTTGAATCAGCGTAGTAACTAAAACGAATTAAAAGCAAAACAGCGCTGAATAATATAAGCGAAATTGTAAGAAATTATAGTTTCAAATTTCGCACTTGTAAATATACACCGATAGATTGGGAAAAACTAATCTTTTTTTTTTTTTTTTTGTTATTTTCATTTTTCTCGTGGGTTAAATATTTTTGACAATATTGACTACCTACCATTATCTTACGGAATATGTAACTAGGAACAAGTCCCATTTTAATAGTGATTCATTCAAATGGTTATTTTACAAATATGACTGGTATTTTTACAATGGCGCATTATAAAACTACAAAAATCATGTAAGGGCTGAAATACACGTACGTTGGTGCACACACTGCTGTCACGTACATTGTGTGTAAATTTAAATAGTTTACATTGTACGCAACGTACTAAATTAGCTCAAAGTTTTCTTTACAATTGTATTTTTTTAAAGGTGACACATTTATGCACACCCAGAGCGAGCTGACTTAAATAATTCAATGTGTAGTTATACCACTATGGGTGCTAATAATGAGTTCCTACATCCCGTAAGAACAGAATATGGACGAAGTACAACACATTTTTATGGCTATAAAGTATATAACAACCTTAGCAAAGAAATTAAGAACTCTAGTAACCGGCGTATGTCTTAAAATAGACTAAGATTATTTATAATGGAAAAAATAGGCATGTGGCAAAAACAGTCTACAATCGTGACTGCCTATTACATTCATATAACATAGTCTAGCATAGGCTTAGCTAGACCGATATCCAATGAAAAACCACTTTGTATAGCTATTAGTGAAATACATTTTCTCTGGATTGTGTAAATTACTGTGTAACTGTTTAGTATCTATAGTACCTATTAAGATGTATTGAAATTGTAAACAGAATTCTTGACGTAATTTTTTTTTTTCTAAATTTCTTGTCCTTAAAATACTTGATAGTGTCAAAGTAAACCCTATATCTTGTACATATCAATTCTTCATTGTGTAGTCCTGTATCTTAACTGTGCTCTGTCGCCATCTAAATACCTGTGTATCCATAATCTCTAAAGATTCCCAATCGAGCTCTCCTTCAGGTAATCAACAGAGCAAATTGATGTAATCATCTATTGTAAGAATTGTAAAATAAATAAACTGGGTGATATGAACCTCCTAGTCGAAATTTCATACATAGAAAGAAGTTTGAGGATAGAAATTAACTCGACGATCACCACATCGCCTCTATACACTTAACGTACTGAATTGGGGCACCGTTTTTTGTTGGTTGTTATTTTTAACTCAAAATTCAAGTAGGCACCCTTCAATTATATTTGTTGTGAGATATGAATACATGCCACAGTGATTATTTGTTGTTTTCATATTGTTATTGTTATCACGATTACTTTATGTATTACTTATTTTAAAATAAACCTCAATTAACTGTAGTATGACACAATTTTTTTACTTACAGAAATGTTAATATTAATATTTCAAAGTATGTGAACGTCAAGTGTGTAAGTAATGCTTATGTTATCAGTTTAAATTATTTTTATGTCAAAATAATGTATTTTTGTGTTAATTTAATGGAAACTGTTAATGTGTAATTTTGTAGTTGCCACAAGCAAACACAATAATGTGCGTTTCTCATGGAGATAATTTATTGTAAAGCTAGTATTTTTATGATATTTGCTAAAGTTCTGTCACTTCTAATGTTGCTTTTTCTATGGAGAATCCACAGAGAAAAAAATTTAAAAAGGTTTTTAAAAAATATATACTCCGAAATTTGTTTGAAATTATTTTCTTGTGAAGAATGACGCTTCATTGGCTGTTGCAGTACAGGTGAGCTTTCAGAAGGTAAAATGAGGGCAATGGTAGTAATTAATGCGTGCATTTATTTTACTTGTGGGTAACAAATTGTTACCACATTGATTCATGGTAAGTGATGCCTACATAGGCCTTATAGGGTCGTACACGTTCATTAAAGAAGATTTAAAATATACTTTTTCGAAAGATTACGAAGGTAGGTTAATCAAAATGTCAGTTTAAGGTGTTCGAAACGTAACCGTAGTGAAATTTACCCTTTAAAATATTCACTTGACACCCACTCGATCAGTTTCTCACTTACCTTGCTCTCGAGCAGAGTTGGCTAATTGGCGGTTAGCAGACAAAAGCGGTTATTTGCCGCGAAACAATTTATACAGTAGTCATAACTAAAATGACAAAAGAAGTGAAACAGAATACAACTTTTTTAAAGAATCAAAGAATCAGTCACGAAACGTATATTAGATTTGCATAGAAATACCATAACACGTATAGAATATATTGCCGACGTCATTTAGAAAGAAATCATTCAACCGGTATCAAGTATACATGTTTTTTTTTCGTAACCTTACAACAATTAATAGCATTAAAGGTGTTCATGAAATCCTAATTATGTGACTGATATAACTTACCCTACTCCAGTTGGTAAGCGTCTAAAGGTGTAATTCGTATTCAGTATCTTGCCTCAGAGGTTTCTAAGGAAATAAAGAGAATTCAGGACGCATGTACTGTTTATTGCGGAAAACATGTCGGTAGGAGTGAATGGAAGAGGAATAAGTCAAGGGAAATCCTAGTTTTGGATTCTTTTGTTGTGCTTTCCGAAGTTGAGTCGACGTATTGATGGAAGGCCTTGGCGATTGTTTTGGTGGGGGTTATGTGATGGGGTTGATGGGAGAGAACCCTCGCCCATGGTGTTTCGTCTTCTTGGGGAGCGAATTTGTTTGAACGACACGTGATGAGCGCTGCCTAGGAGAATCAGGCTCAGATATTTGAACACATACGCCTGGACATGTTCGGCTATGTATAGGGGCGGGTCTCGTACAATTTACCTCCAGAAATCGTGTCGACGTAGTGCCTGCATGCACTCGTACACTTGGTTGTCTTGTTCAATGTTCACGGTGCTTACTATGTGGAGAAGAAGCAGAGACATGGCCACCAATATTACCTGCAGCTGCAGCACATACGCAGTACACCTCATTTACTAAACCATCCCTTCACCAAGCAGCATTATAATTAAGGCCCTGTTTCTCCAGCAAATATTCTGGATTACTCGACATGTAATCTCGATTAAATATGTTTTACTTTTCACCATAGAGTTAATTTCGATAGTGGAGATAAACTGCTCAATTTCAGCAATTTCGCTTAAGTACGAAAACAGACGTTCAACATATTATTAAGAACGGGAATAATTGATGGCCAGTTTACATCCTGTGTACATGTAAATTTATGTTTACGAAATAAATCCATTTGTTGTCATCAATATGACAACTTCGATAAAAATAATATTTCTTTACGTAAAACAATAACTCTTTTTAACTCCCAAACTAGTTAGACTAAAGATTTTTCATACTTTCATCATGTAAGAATGTTCGACTATTTTAACTATTTTAAAGAAAATGTAGCTTGTTTTAACTATCCGATCGTACGTTTTAAATACTTCTAGAAAATTTGTCAGTAATCTGCAGAAAGTATAGTATACTTTGCAAGTTAGATTGACGTTAGTACCAGAAATAGTTATGTTAGTAAATGGTAAAGGCAAACAAAGAATGAACTTGGATTATCTGTAAAATTAGGGTGAGGGACTTATTCTAAAATTGAAAGAAAATCATTAAACCATTAGCTTTAAAGATACTGGTTCAAAAAAATAAAATATATATTTATAAAAACAAGATTGTCAAATTATTTAATAAAAACTGATTGTTGTTTTAATTCAAAGAAGCAGGTGCTAAAATATGGAAATACGGGTAAACGAGGAAGTCTGGGTAAGATCAAGGACGTGCTTACGCGTGCGCTATTGCCACTGTAATGTTGGCGGCAAAAACATCAGGCACCGTACTTCGAGCAGTTTCTTGGAAAGGAGGGGGGGAGAGTCTATCATATTAATGTTTTCTGAACGACGTAGCAATTTGAGGAGTCGTTTATTCCATGTGATGCCAATAACTATTTGTCCAACTGCCCACACGTGGTGTGCTAATAGTAAATTAAGGTCGGTTTGGTAGTCCGTGACAGATACGAGCGGCCATGAACACGGGAGAGATGGGACTGGTCTGACGTTGGAGAATTACTGGCGAAACTGGTTTAGGTAACGATAGTTTAATAATATATATACAGTGAAGTAGTCATGTGCGCGAACATCAACACTATTTTATAACACTAAAGATTCGGGTCGCCGCTTAACTTCCTGGGCCCGCTCGATTCTGTCACGTACACTACACGCTGTTCAAAGTGCTCACTTTGAAAAACATCTTGTTAACACTACACATAATAATAAAAAAAATGTGACAGGCGTCAGGTAAATTATATGCATTGTTTTTTACTCATTCTACAGTGTAAACACAACTGACAAAGAGGCTCTAAATTAACGAAAGGAAATAAATTATATATGATTCGGGTTAAAGTAAGCATTCTTGGGACCCTAGTTAGTTTTTGCCTTCCAGATAATTCTTAGTTTCGTCCTACTTTTTAATGTAGACAAATCACCCTAAGTAAAATCAATAGTCAGAATTTAACGTCTGAACTTATAAATATTTTTAATAGTAATTCTAAACAAGATGGTTTTCATAAAATCTCACTTTATCGGTAACCACATTTACAAAGAATTCTGAAGTGCTCTCTTTACAGTTAATGTCTATAACAGCGACAATAGTTAACATTTGCTATCCTCAGGCATAGAAATACATATGCGACATACCTCTTTCTTCAGCTATTCTCCAGAAGAATTCCATGACATACGCGCGCTGACTCCGGTACCTCGGATTACACTTGCAAATATAAGTGATTAGGTCGCTAACAATTTAGATAATATCATAACCCACTTCGCCGAAATATTCTAGCTACAAGTTCAAAGATTATTTTAAAAATATTATTTATGCCAAATATTTCTAAATACTGCAAATGTATGTCCACATAGATACAACCAAGTATTATCGAGTGTAGCATTATTATTAAACAGCAAATGTTGCATTGGGTTTTGAATAATTGCGAGTTTAGAAGGAATATATATTGTCTCTCAGAAACCTGATATCACACTGTGATAAATTATTTAAAACTATTCACATCCACATAGGCTCATATGTGTATCAAGAATGTAAATTTGTAAAATTGTTTCCCATACATCAACGGGAGCGTTTCTATAGGCTGAATTTTCAATAAACCGCCAAATGTGTACTGATGTTACAAGACTTATGTAGTATCAGTGCTGTTCATCTGCTCTGTTTACAAGCTTAAGTATAGTACGTGACCCTTACAGCGTATGGGTTAAAAACTTCAAATACTACTTGGAAATGCTGTTGAAGTGCATGGGAGTATATCTCGCGTAAGGTGGATATTACTGAACGAAATTTTCAAGAAAGTATTTCACGAAACGAGTGATCCTATTTTGTCGTCCTCTTCTAGTCATATTATAACTAGGTGTGCATAACGCGATCATGTTGGAAAAGTAGAGTGCAGTAGTTGAACAAAGAGATATCAGGGAACACTTGCATATCTCAAAGCCATCAACTTTTGGCACGTGATAAGTTATATGTCTTGCTCAAAGGGGTGCAAGACAAATGCTGACGGCGTATTTCTATGTGTTACTAAATTTATCGGCGCTATGTTGCCGCCCATAAAATGCAATGTCATGTACCAAACTTTTTGTTGAAATAAAAAGCGTCACCCTCACTCCAGATAGAGTACACAATTCCCTATCTTGGCCTGCAATGTGTCAGCGTTCAGTTCTTACATGTAACAAAACAGCAACGTAACAGTCTAGTTATTTTATTAGGCCTACATATTTAGTCTCGCTGCGCTCCTTTTGGGATATTTCTGTGAAGTTCGCACGCCGTTTCGCATGGTATACTATAATAAAATTATTTACACGTTTACTACACTAATGATTAGGAGTGCTAGGAATGTACGTATGGTAAAGTATTTTTACTTTCTATGATGTTAGTTTTTCTACACAATATTAGGAAGTAATCCAAATTATAAACTGATGTTACAAGATTTGTATAAGTAACGTTGCTAAACAGTGGCACTATTACCTTACTTGGTAAATGATTCTACAGTATTTGATAAACATCCAAAAAGCATAGGCGTGAGAAAACTAGATTGCTGTTCAGGAAGTTTTTACAGTGTAGGACATCCATATTGCGTTGACCAAGACTGGGTAGCTTTGTTGCTTGGTTTTCCGCCACAGAAGCTTGAAAATCAGGATTTTGCATCAGTGACCTCTTAAACCTATTCAAATTTAAAAAATTGTGCGAAATTACTATACAATTTACCAGCAAGAATATTTTATTGATGCCGTTAACAGAGAAATTATTTTGTGTACAAAACGTAGCAACCATAAGGAAAAATTTTTGTTGGTGGGAGTTACAGAAAAGAAAACTCTGTCATGAGATAAAGAGACATGTCATGTTTACACCAGAGGGTGACAATGACTCACAGAGATGTGCAGAAGGCACTGGGGTCTCTCGAAACCCATTGCAATAATAAAAAACAGCAATCCTATACACTAATCTTTTGCCATCTGAGCGAAATTTTTTTTCTCGAGTAACGTGTGTTGAGAAATTATTATGATTGTTTAAGCCGGTATAATTTTGTCTTCAGATTTTGGGAGAGTGTCAGAGGAAAACAAGTAAAACTCAGGTTAAATATATATATAAAAAAAAACTGTAAGTTGGTGACGAGTTGGATATTCTGCACATTCCAAATGATACTGCAGCATCTGGTCAAGGCGACCAGGTTATTGTAATATTGAAGTCACAGGATATTAAAAAATTACGAATTGATCAAACCAGTATAAGTTGTTCGCATCCTTTCAACAACAAAAAAAGATCTGATGATCTTCGAGCTGCTGAACAAATTTTCGTGAACCATAGCTAAGAACACTCTAGATCAAGTCACCTTTCAAATAAAATAACTACATCAAAATCGGTTTATCCATTTAGATGCTACGATGCCACAGACAGACTGATACACAGCGGAGCACACGTTAAACTTACAATACCCCTATTTTTGCGTCAGGGGTTAAAGAAAACATTATTGTGAATTAAGGGGGAGTGTTAGACAATTTTATCGTATTGTCAGTTCTTGAGTTATTGCGTTTATTCAAATTGTATTATCATAATTTTCTCTTCAACGGCTTGATATAAATAATAATATCATTTTTCATTAATTTGTCATTGCCACAGAATTAATTAAAGTTAACCTCTAAATATCTTGCAATGATTCTGCATGACCAATAAATGAAATATTCCACTATTTTTTGTATCAAGCAGTTTACCAAGAATATATTCAAAGTTTTGTCGAAGAGAAAATTCTGATAATACAATTTGATTAAATGTTATGGCTTAAAAACTGAAAATACAATAAAATTGCCTAACACTCCCCCTTAAGGTGACGCTTGTTTGAGTCTGAATGAAAACATTTATTAGGAATGCGCCTAAATGAATAAGAGTAGTCTGGAATTTTCGTTAAAGACTGACAACTGCCCTAGAGTAATTCAATAAAATTTTTAATAATATTTATGCTTTACACTATTTCTATGTCCTAGTCAGTTACGTCAAAGTGTACGATGTAGTGTGTGGCTTCTAATCAAATGCATGTTCCGGAGAAGGAATTACAGAAAGAAATGAAATCATTAAACGTTAGTAACAGGAAGTAATGGTCAAGTGTAATTATCGTAGGAAACAATTTGTTACGAATTTCTAGATGGAACAACAGATTTTTATCTGCTTAAAACTGTTGTCGAGGAATAATCACTGTCAGGCAAGGTAAGACATTTCAAGTACCATGGAATGTACGTCAATAGTAGACGGGCAGAGAAAGAGGTCACGTGGAATACTGACGACAACATTAAAATGAATCAGACTCTGTCATAGCAATATGGGACCTAATTTGACGCGTTGGTGAAGAAGCGTTACGCGAATTTTTCCTAAGTTATCGCTTTGCCAAAAGAAAGTATGGTAGAAATGTCTAATGTCAAAATGTTTTCTTTTTAAGATGCTTATATAATTGTGCTGGTGCATGCCGTGTTTTGCAATATAGAAGACTATTGTGCTGATATATTATTCTAAGGCATCATTTCTTTGGGAGGATGTTAGTGGAAGTTTGGCTTAGTCATGGCACCATTCCGGTACTACTTGACTTATTGGGACTCATCGCTAAATCATTTCACAATGGATTCGACTTGAACAGCACTATCACAGGCAGATCTTAATTCATTATCGATCGAATGACATTACTTTTTAGCCTACTTTCCGAAAAAAACAGTAGGCTTGTAGAGCCAGTGATTTTTGGACAAAAGAATTCTGCAACAATTTGTTTCAATGCCTGATGTAAACACCTGTTTCTCTACTTCATGGTCAGTGATTGGAAGTTTTTAACTTTAGGCGTCTCGGGGCCCTACCCGCATATCACGGACGTGTGGTGTCGCGGTAACATTGTTCTGGTTGGTGCAGTCAAATAAGCCACGCCTCTGCCCTATTACATTCTGCCAATAACCACGAACCAGAGTTGCAGGTGTGCACGTAAGGCATTGAAAAAGTTGTTGCAGAATTCTTTTTACCAAAAATCACTGGTTCTACGAGATTACCTTCCTGTCTAGGTGTACGCGTGCGTGTGTGTCCCTTAAAGACTTTTGAATCAGTGGACTGAATTTCATCAAACTTTGTACGCATATAGCACTTAAAAACCTGACATAACTTGTATATATTTCGTTTATATTATTTTCATATTTTAAAAATTGTGGCCATCTTAAAATTCTTTGTTCAAGCTAAATGCTGTATGTTATAATTACATCAAACTTGGTAGACATAACGAATCTTATAAGGTGAATTGACTTTACGCATTTTGTTCATGCTGTTTCATAATGGTAGCAATTTTGTTTTAAATTTTTACCATAGTGTGCGCTATCATAGGAAATGAAAATGAGAATCTCATTAAACATAGTACACATATACCACATATTCAGTTGACTTACTTTCGTGTATTTCTTTTATCATGTGTTCATTTTTATAATAGCTACCATTTCAAATTTTTAGCATATTTTAACATATTTGGGAAAATTTTTTGGCAAAGTTCATCAATCTTGTTATACATGTACTACTTAAAGTTGACTTTAGTGTGTTTCGTTCACCCTATGATCATATTTTTAATATGGCGGCCATCTATCTATTTGTTGCATAATGTGACATCTCAGGAATAATTTTCTGGAATTTATCAAATTTAGAACACACATATTAGTAAGCTGACTTGTCTTTTGTATATTTTGTTCATGCTGCGTTTAAATTTTCATAAATGTTGCCTATTATTTTTGTTAGACCTGACTGAAGAAATTTATTTAAGATTTTAATAATATTTGAACACATACGCAGCTTGGCAAATTTACTGGACTCTTCATTGCGTTTTGTTTTCTTTTATAGTTATACTTTGTGTTTGGAATAATTTTACGTATCTGAGGAGATATTACTTTTATAATGTTATTAAACTAAGTATACATGTACTAATTAGCACACTGTCTTGATATTTGTGGATTACGTTAGGAAAAATGTTAAAGAATTTTTTATGGCAGCCATTTTTATTTTTAGCATTATATGGCATATTTTAGGGAAATATTTTCCGAAGTTCATTAATCTTGGCACGCCTATTCGACTTAGTTGACTTGTCTTTTGTATATTTCATTCACCCTTTAGCCATATCTTTAAAACGGCGGCCATTTTTTATCAGTAGGATAGAATGATATGACAGAATTCTTTTTCCCGAATTTTATCCAACTGTGTACCCATATATTACATAGTACGGTTTGTTACCTTTGTGTGTATAAATTAATATTGTTATATAATATTCCTATTTGTACGTAAATGACGTTAATTTTAAAAGTTAATTTTACTCCGTATGAGGACAGTACGCTTAGCTTCTTGTTTAAGTTAGTGGCAAAAGAAAAACATCGATATCTGTTTAATAATAATGTTGAAAACATTGATGTCGGAAATGAATTTTGACTGCCGGAGAGTACATTGTTTCATTTTATTTATTTTTACAACGAAAGTATCACTTCCCGTCCAGTTAATTTCAGCGTCCGTGTGTACTGTGCAGATTATAGCAAGAAAATGTTTGCGTTGAAATGGTGAAGACACAAAGATGTAAACACGGGGTTTTTGTGACAGACGTTTTGTAGAAGATGCTGAACTGAGGGTGGGTTAGCTGTGGCTATGAAAACCTCTATTTCGTGAATTTGGTTTCGCATTTTGGCGCGGCCCCGGTTGGGTGCCACTGACAACGGAGGATCAGCCGAAACCCAGGAGGTTTCTGAATGCCGGGGACATTGTACCAGGGTCTCCGCCCTCCGGAGACCACATGTTATGTGGGGCATGTGCCACGATTGACGGAACGTGATTGGTGAGTACCACAACTTCAGACAGCCAACGCCAAATTGTATATGCTCTATAAGAACGTTTGACAAGAAATAATCTGTTTTTATAACGATGTTGTGATCTCATCCCGAGAGGAGAGTTATTTTTGAGTTTACTCCAAATTGGAATTAGTTAATAAACACTAATATTCCAGTGATTTTCACGTATTCCGAATGCAGCACAGTTTAAACGAACTATGTAAGTAAAAAATCACTGGAAAATTAGTGAATATTTGCTGATTAACTTTTGGAATGTTGGCACTATAAAACACAATGATTGAATATTTACTCACTTGCAAGACATTTCTGATTCAATTCTTTTAATATGCTCCATGCATATTATGCGAAAACGACTAATGGAATATTGGAGCGTAATTTCTTTATTCTGATTTAAAGAAAGGAGTCGCGGTCAAAAAGAACGTACGCGTCCCTAGGAGCTGGGAAGGACAGCTAAGGCATTGTTGTAGTACCTAGTATAAGGACCCATATTGAAGAAAACACATTTCCTCAGTTTAGAGAAAATATTTATTTTTAGAAATACCTTCAACTTTCTCGTTCTTTTCAATTTCTTGGATTCTTAGTTTCTCTTAAAATATGTAATCGCAGAGGCATCAATGCTGAGTGATTGCGGATATTAAACTTTATTTCGTTAACCAACGTTGGAAATAATGAACATGTTCCGTAGACCACGAAATAAGAGAAATCGCTTTTTACAGTTTTTGTTGAATGCAACGGAATTTTTTTAAATAATTTGTTTCGTACTTAATTTTCGTTACAGCCATTGAAGTGTTTTATTACTATTAAGTTATCAGGTTGCCCTTTTGAGATTTTAAATATTTTTCCTCTCACATTTATGGACTATTGTTAGCGTTACTCCTGGAGTTTAGGTACGCCTCTTGTGTCACTGTTGTCTGCGTAGGTGATATTAAGCAAGCTGAGACAACAACTATCATATTATAATCTACAGATACACATCCTATGAACGAGACAAAATTGTCTGAAACTCTTTCTCTGACAAATGGTTACAATTTGTATTGTACAGCCTTACTATGCACGTCGGGATACTAATGGCTCTTTAAAATGAAGTTTTTTTTTTTGTCCACAAAATATAGAAATCGACGTTGAACAAAACCACGATTTTTATGACTTCTCAGTGTTATCGAGATGTAGCCTACGTGTACATCAAACAAAACAAATTAAAACCGTCTGCCATACAAACAATAGAGTTACCACTTTCTAACTACAGTAGAAAACTTTATGGGCTCCATCTGAAATGACCAGTTGATGCAGTCGTACCAGTATTCTGCTAAACGAAAAATGTGCTGCTCTTGGTGATCGTGGACTGAACCCTAGCGTTTCATGAAAACAAAATGTCAGTGGTGACGCGATATTTCCTGATATGTAAGCAATAGTTCACAGTTCAGCTAAGCAGTCTATACGTTCATTTACAGTGAAATTCCGGACTGGACTGAACTTGGGCTGAATTCATCAAGGACAGAAGTATCTAAAGTGAACGTGGATTTAAATGTGTTTAGGCTGTACGTAGAGACATGCGAAATTCGTGTTATTTTCTGACTCCAAGTCTCCCGCTGGCCGAAATTGTCGTGACTTGCCGCGGAGAATTCTTACACGGTAGAGATACCAATCTCTGTAAAGACGTAACACACGTAAATGACAACAAATGAAAGTTTGTGGCCAATTGAATTGCAGATTATACTCGGTTATGTATAGGAAAGTGAAGTTTAGTCCGTTACCAAATGATAACGCGAATTTTGCGTATCTCTAGTTACAGGTAGTAAAATTTTCGATTTGGATTGAGATGTAAACATGAAGTGAACATGGACAAAACATTTTGTAAAGACATATGTTTGTCTAACAGATACAGCAGAACAATAGTTGGCGAAAAATAAGATGCGGACATTTGTGACACATTTTATTTGAATTTATTCGTCACAAAACTAATATTGATTTAGTTTTCATTTTCTATTATTTTATGACAATGATATATATATATATATATATATATATATATATATATATATATATATATATATATATATATATATATATATAAGCTAGCCAAGAACAATTCTAACTTCTTGCATTACCTTAGAAACTATTCAGTATGACGAGCGCTCCGTATTTGATCAGTTCAGTTCGAAGGATGTATAACGTAAACGCTTCTATCTGCACTCTACACTCCAGACCACTTCGGCGATTTGACTGAGCCACTCCTACTGCAATCCACTCAGGGTTTGTTTATTGTAACATTTAGTTCCGGATTCGTTAGTCGACTCCAAGTTCAATGTTGATTGGCATTTTGCTGTGAACGTGCTAGAGCGCTAGACAAAACAACTGAAATTTAACATTACTTAAAGTATGAAGAAAAAGAAAAAATACCTATAGATTTATTATTATTTATTAATGTTACAAAAAACACACGTAAATAGTATTACAAATACGTTTCATGGTACAATGAAACAGCTAACTTTACGAGGTAGTTTGAGTTATCTCGTAAGAATAAACTTCTAAACAGAAACAAATCGTGTTATTTTAGTGAATTTGCAGCTTTTTATTTTACAGTTTATTTATGAACTGATGCCATAAAATTATCACACAAGCCTCGTCGAAAAATGATTACAGTGTACGAGTTTGTATTCCAGTAACTAAAGCCCTTGCGTGCTTAGGCTATTGCATGGACCATTCAAAATACGTTTCGTACAACTCTGCCGTTTTCAAAATATAAACATAGGATGAACGAAGAACACAAAAGTCAAGTCAACTTACTAAGTAGTATATAATATTTACCAAGATAAACGAACTTTAAAATATATCTCACAAAATATTTCAAAGTAAGATGAAATAGAAAAATGACCGCCAATTTGGAAATATAAACACAGGATGAGAGAAATACACTAAAATCAAGCAAGCTTTCTGTGAGTATCTTATCTTATAATATTCAGGAAAATATTTCCTTATTTATGTGGTATTTCACTATAATATAAACATTGCTGTCTTTTAAAAATTAACAAACGGCTTAAATTAAATATATAGAACATCAAACAATGTACGTATAGGGTAAAACACTCATCACTATTTTTAGAAAAAAAATGTTTTCAGGCCTCATATGATGGCTATAAATTACATTTCGGCACTGCTTTATATGGAAAAATACGAATCGGAAACGGAGGTACGCCGTGAAAACACGACAGTTTACGACAAAGTCAGCACGTTTACTACATTCGTAAATCACGAGCGACATTACTCGGAATCGAACCCCCCTCCGCTGTGACAGGAGACGTGTGATTCACTGATATGGCTATACACAGAACTAACTGTTTTGTAGTAGCTACAAAATAATTTCTCATTTTTGTCCTTACCAAGTAGCCTATATTCGTGGTGAACACCAAATATTTTGCAGTATTAAATACGCTTGTTGATTACAAAATAGTAAACTTACGAACAAATGTTTTGGGGACATAGAAAAATATCTGGTGTTCACCACAGAATTATTTCGTAGGGCCTTTAAATATAAATTATTTCGTTAAAATGTGCTACAGTGAACTGTATTTTTATTTTTATACTATAAACAACACTAGCTTGTTATCCAGTTTCTTTGGCGCAAAATCGATAATAATAGTTGGCGACTAGCGTAAACATTTCTTCGGGTCATATATATATATATATATATATATATATATATATATATATATATATATATATATATTCGTTAAAATAACAAAATCCATACAACTGTATTTCATTAAGCCTACCTGTGCAGATTACAATCCTATCGAATGCAAATTCTTTAATAGCTGGAAGTTGATTTATAATGTCAAACTATGTACAGAATAATTGCTAGGAAGAGGCTGATCCCTGCTTAATTGTGCTAACAACAATTATTGCATAAAAATCTTACACTTCTTACAGTTACTAATTTATGCAATGTACTGCTTAGTGTACTAAAAAGGGACTGATATAAACACGGGAAATTACGAAACGAATAACTTCCAAATATTTAAAATGAAGAAAATTCTAATAATAATTTTAATTATGACATTTAAATCGGCTAAACATTCCCGACAGTAGTGTTGTTTCTGACTTATTACTACCGTAAACAATATTGGGCTTGTATCCCCTTATTTCAGAAACGAGGTATTTTTTATCTCGTGCTACTGATTAAGACCCACAAGGCGTACTTACGTGGCCCAAGTGGTTAATTTACCGTACCTACTGTAAGTTTGAAGACTTTCTGTTGAGTGATACGAGTGTTAAATCATTCATGGAGTGCTTAAACCTAGACTCTTCCCTCTTTGACCCGAGTTACCTCGGGCAATAATTATGTTGTATAACACACTAAATAAATTAATAAAAATAATTCAAATAATTTACTACTAGATTTCGTTAACTATTATTTCTATGTGACAATATTTATTGACCAAGATATTCAATATTTTTTATAGTTTGAAAGGACACATGTGTGTGTGTGTGCGTGTATATATATATTTTTTTTTTATTATTTTAATTTTTTTTATTTATTATACCGATTTTTTGTGCCACTCAACAGCCGAAGCCAATAACAGAGTGACACATACAAAAAACATATAACATTACAAATGACATACAAAAAACAAAAAACATTTCAAACGACATACAAAAATGGGATTATTACACAAAGAACAGTAACACAAACACATAGACCGACAATACTAACACACATAAAAAAACAGGACAAGGAAAGACATTAACAAAAAGAGGGGGCAATGTACCCCGATAATTATCTATAACCAACCTAGGTCGAGTGTAACTGTTTGTAAAGAAAAACAGATTCAACTTTTATAATGTCTTGCTAAATTTTGGAATGTGATTTTCCTTCCAATGAAGGGATCAAACTCACTAAATGATTTATTATACATTAGAAC
>PNEQ01031971.1:0-13139 GCA_003012365.1 Medauroidea extradentata
GAGGTTGGAGAACAGAGACCCGCCGAGATAATTCGAGAAGAAGGAGGGTGATGTATATAAGGGGGAGCTGCAGCAGGAGCGGGAGAGTTTTTGCTGGCAGGTGCCTAGTGTGATCTGAAGTGATAGTGACAAGTATTGGATTGCGACGACTGTTCAAGGGCGTCCAGCGAGTGGGACCGCAGCAAGTAGTAGGAAGAAGATGATTCTAGGCCAGAAAGATTCTTCGGTATTATTTCTTTGGGTCCACCATTGTGAGTGACTAGTAACCTTTCTATATACAGAGAACTTGTGTAGATGTATTTTTTTATCCTTTATGTAAATAGTTGTTATTTCTTCTGTTTGCCATTTATTGTGATAAATCTTTATAGACATAGATTTTTTGTATATACAGTTGTAAATAAACTAGATTAGCTTTATTTTCTTTATTTTACCAAAGACCTCCATCCCCAAACGTACCTAGCCTGCAGCTTGTAACAATATTTATGCAATAAATATTTTTCATTTAACCTCTGTTCAGCACATTTATTTTTTCCGTAACATTATAGTTTTCCTGTATAGGTAAAAAATACAGTGGCAAAAATGTCAGTTTGTGTTTCATTGATTTGCAGCAAGTTATTAAAATATGCCATTAACCAGCTTTGTAACGTTGACTCATATCCATGTGTTTGCTCCTGACAATCTTGGGGAATTTCTTGCTGGTTTTTACTTAATGCAACAATTGTTAGTACAGTAGCTGCAATGTACAGTATTTTAAAATTCAACTAGATCAAGTTACTTGTTTTCACTTGATAACCTATGGCAAATTTTGCACAACCACAGCTTGTACGTAAGTTGCATACAAAACCAGATTGTCAAGCTAGTTGAAAATTAGTATAATTTGCTTAACATAAAATACAATTAGGGTTTCCTATTTGACAATTGCTCTAAAATTAAAACTGAAAGTGTATGAGTTTTTGACACTTGAAAATTTGTAAAAATTATTGTATAATTTGTTGGTGCAGTAAGTTGGTGAAACCAGAGGCTGCGTAACTAAATTATTTTACATATTGGCTAATTTTTTTATAACTCTTTAAGATTGCTGTAAGTATTCTGTGGTTCTCACCACAGAGCAAGGAAGTGGTTCTCACAACATACTTTGCTGTTAGGAATGAACACTGTTACTTAACTCTCTCTCTCTCTCTCTCTCTCTCTCTCTCTCTCTCTCTCTCTATATATATATATATATATATATATATATATGTGTGTGTGTGTGTGTGTGTGTGTGTGTGTGTGTGTGTAAAATTATGAATAAAAATGTAACTGTTCATTGTTTTTTAAAACGTTAATTTTTTTGTAATAGTACAACAGAAACAGTTATGCATCACTTATTCACAGCAAAACTAATTAAACAACCAGTTTTACAGATACAATTGTAGTATTTGGCTACAGAAAGTTAATAACTTTTAGTTTACAATCTAGTATTTTTTTTATGTTTACTTTTACTATGTAACTAAGAACTTTAACTTCAATTTTTTTTTGTTTATAATCTTAATTTTTTTTGTTTTCTTTTAGCATTCGCATCTAGTTATTTATGCCTACTCCTATAGCTATTTAATATTTTTTTATTAATTTTGTTAGGACTCACATCCAAAACTTAATTTTATTGTATAATTTTAGTTATTTTTTCTTATTGTTTGTTTTCTTGCTTTGAGGTTAGTTTTCTTTCTTTCGTTTGTAATTACCAGTTATACATTCTCTCTAACTCAGACGCCTTTTATAGGTTTTCTGAAAGGACTCTAGGATCGGGCCGAACTCTGAAGGGGTTTGAGATTAGGTTTTAGAGAGTCTTGGCTGGCGTCATGGAAGGCATAGGCTTCTGATTCGCGTCTGCTCGATTAAATTAACGATGTCGAGAGCCAACGTAATTTTGAGTAGTTATTTGCACGCCAAGACAAGTAAAATATAGGAGGCCACCTTATTTAAGAAGAATGGTACAGCCTGAGCTTCGTATTTAGCAAATTTTAGTGCTTCGACACGGCCTAAGAAGCCATCGAGATCATCTCAGCTATGCTACGTCCAGGTGACCCTAACGCAATATTCCTTTATGGCTACGTCTGAACTTCTATTTATTTTTGTAATGAACTTAAAATAATATATTACACAGTATCCAGAAGGTTACGGCGTTTAAATACTTCACAAATTTTTCTTTTCAAATTTTCTTAGTTTGTCTGCCGAATAATGTGCAATTTTCTTTAACTTAAACAGTTCTACAAGACCAGAGTTCCTGAGCGTTTCTAGAGTTTCAGCCTACCCTCAAAATGAGTTGTGCGAAGCCGAGGATAAAATTTAAATAACCTGAAAGATAAAATAATTTTGGGAACTTTAGTGTTTGTGAAAAGTGGAAGTAAAGTAGATATATTCTTAATAATCCATTTCTTAAAACAGCATTTTGAACTTTTGAACAGTAATTTCAATCATCCTGAAACAGTACTTTTATTTGGTAGCATAAATTTTAATTTATTCAAACACTTATTTTGGAAATTTATATCTGAATATATCAGAGCCAAAGCTACATAAGTATTTTTTTAATGTAATTTTCACTACTTGATTTATACATATGCAACAGTGTAAGGATATGGTAGTATTCACAAGTATAATTCATGGGTTTAAGTCATTGATAGTTATTACGAAATTTTGGTCAGCATTTAATCTATCCTACTTAACAAATTCTGCACTTTGTTTCTATCCTAAAATGTAATTTATTTACTGTACTCAAAATTTGTCTGATATATAATTTGGAATGAAGATTTATTCAGGGTGTATTTGTATGTTTTACTAAAACTACTAGAAGGTACTATTAGCAATTCTACTGTTTCCAGAACTCAGTAGCTATAGAACAAATGTTTTGGTATGGTAAGTGTAGACAGATATGTTACACTTGAATTTTTCATTAAACACCCCTGGTTACTTGAAAACTAACACCTTGAAGCACATATAAAATCAGCTGTATGGAGTTTACTAACAGTCATCTGTTTATTGACTTTATCCACTTTTCACTCAATCATACCAGAAGTGTTGTGTTATTGTCAACAACACTGTTAAGATTGTAAACACTACACCTAACTACTACACAATAAAAAAAAGAAAACAGGTAATTATACTGAACAATTCTGTTTCATCAAAGTTTTGCGAGAAAATCTTTGGTGAAACATGTTTTGTAACAAATTAAAGAAATTGTTAATGTTTATTTACCAAATTGTATGTATTCAAAATTTCGAAGCAAGTGATTACTTTGTGTATTTTTAACTGTCATTCATTGCAGTCTTAATGACGGAGAAATTATTGGCTACAGATTTTTTTAGTACATACAGAGGATAAAAGTGGGGGAATACTTAAGGCTATTCTACGAGAGCTGGAAGCACGGAATTTGAAGAGTACCTACTTTGAATCACAATATACTGTTGATGTGACAACGAGAACTTAAATAAGTGGAGAACGCGACAACTTGGCTAGACTGGTGCTTGAAATGCTGTTTTAGGGTGTTCAAGTGCGATAAAACCATAATTTTATATTTCTGAGAAATAGTGTAAGTTTTTTCATAATGGTGCATGAAAGTAAAAATTTGCATGTTCTGCTGCCACGCATTTAGTTAAAACAAATTGACTTATATAAGAGAAATAATTCACAGTGAAATAACGTGCCTTGGGCTACATAATAAAACATTTTAAAAATATCCGGTGAACTCTGTTTGTATTTTAAAATAATGATGAATTTAAAACTTTTTTCGTGTATATTTGAGATTTTTTAAAAATTCCAAATATTGTGTTATGGTCTTTTAAATACTTTATTGCATAGCTCATGGGATGTAATATCGCAGTGAATTATTATTTTCAAATAGGTCAGTTGGTTTTCACTTTTTGTATAGCACAAGTACGCGCAAATTTTGACTTTGTCATGACGTTATGAGAAAACTATAAAAACTAAAATTGTTTCGTAAGAGGAAACTGTACTCACAAGTATTGTCTACAAAACTAACACTATTTCACCGAAATATAAAATTTTGGTTTCACCGTACTTGAACTCACTAAAGATGGCAGTATGTTGGCTTACTTCTAAAACCTCGTAAGTCCATTTCAGTAAATTTTACAGGAGAGCGAGAAGAAAATCTTCATAGTCATGCTGCACCATAGGTACATGGTTTTTAAATTTTAGCATAGAAGAAAGCTAATGCATAGTAGTTTTAGCAGATTTCAACACTATAAGTGACATGAAAATTTGCACCAAATTCACCTGGAATACAAAATTTGGAAAATCAGGACTTACGAGTTTCTATAAGTAAGCCAACGAAGCTACTCTGTCAGTGTTTCTAATGCAGAATAATGCAGGAGTGACTGCAATGCTCTTATATTGAACAGTCTACATAGGCATTCATAAACAGTTGAAACGTGCCTGCAACAATACTAACATACTTGAACTGGATTCATGTTGCAAATGAGCATCAAAACGCCAAAATCTAGTGGCTCTGATGCTTTCGAGTAGAAGAGCCAAAAACAACCTGCATTTGGTTGTTTTCAATGCCATGTTTCTAGTACTCCTGTAGAATCACTCTTATCACAAGAGGAAGAGTGTACATCAGCACATGGGAAGCAAACTAGGTACTCTGTTCACTGTATGTATGTGGTAAAATAATAATGTTCGATGGTGCAGTGAGGTGGGGAAGGAAGGGTAAACTGGTCAGGAAGAAGGAAACACAGCGATGCGTGATGTTGAATGAACTGAAGTGAAACAAATTGCAATTTGCAATTGATGCATAAGATTTACACTGGATGATCTGTGTAAAAAGTGTTATTTTCAGACACCAATAACTGCACAATCTGGGCTGTATTCTTGTTTCACATAAAATTATTTAGAACCAATTCAGCTTTATTTACATAGATTAAAAATTTATTTACTAGTAATTCTATTATCGTGTGCATGTAAGTTGTGCCTTGTAGGTAAAGTATGACACATGTGTTCCAGATTACTTTAGTTGGCATATTGTTAATAAAGTTACATAGAACCATAAGTCGAACTCTTGTATTTTAAAGACATAAAATACCCATCAGGGCATCTTCATAGCTGACTTTGTATGCTCTATTTTCACATTTTCCTGGGATATGTTGGATGATCTGACGCACTGAACTGCAGTTGAGTGATGTGGAGGGCAGCTTGCCTCACTTGGACAATTAGTTTTACATGCCAAATCTCACTCACAATCCATTTAGGGTTGACCATACACACCCTACGAAACTGCTCGAAAAGTTATGGTTTTGCTGTTGTACCAGATAATGTCTGCCATGTAGCTGGGCTTTAAGTATAGGTTTAAAAGTTTTTTTTTGTTTTACAAAATCAGTATAAAACACATGTTCAAAAATTTGACATTAACGACACAGAGTACAAGAAACCTTCATAATCTTAACAGCAAATTTTAAATGCTCAATTTAGGCTATCTCACATATATAATTTTTGGGACATGACAATGGGGACATTATGTGCTTTTGTTGTCAACTGCAGCTGCAGAATTATTGAGTACATTAAGGAACTCTGTTTTTTTAAGCATACATCATAATTTATATTTCTAAGCAGGAAATAAACATGTAGGTTATTGCTATTCAAATCAATAGTTATGATATTTACAAAAGTTTTAAATCAGAAACCTGCAGTATGATAATTCCTATATACCATCAAGTCCTTCATTTCCATTTTCGATATTGTATCCCAACAGGGTGTACAAGATTGTAAATGGAGAGATGGTGGCTGGGGTAAGTTAACTGGAATGAAATTAGCTCTTTCCACATGCTGCCCCGGGACCAGATAGAGCTAACTTCAGTCCTAACTTACATCCTGCCTATTAACTAAGGCAGATTAGGTACAAAGGAAAGGAAATAGCATTAGGATATCCTTGCATATAATCTATTATTTTAATTATGTACTGTTTTACGTTTGTATATAGCTTGACAAGTCCAAACCCAGTCAGTAATGGGTGTACATGGGACACTGAAGAAATAAATAAATAGATGATATGGAGTAGAAAAATTAGGTAGGCAGTCTGTGCTTAGTGGCATTTACTTTTGAAGATTAGTTTCTGATATAAACTGCCTACCACTTGAATGACATAACTGTAGTTGTGGTGCATTAGAGCTGATGTTTTTTAAGACCTTAAGCATAAAATAATTGCTTCTTCGAAGTGCTATACACTGTACAAGAGAGTGGCGATCATCTGCGTCAGCTACAACATATGTTGCACATCCTGGGTGAGCTTCTGAATCGAGGGTTTACCGGTCCAATCCTTGATGTTCTGAAGCTGCAGGCTGATGGAATGCTTTAAAATGTCTGGAACTGTAGTAAAGGCCTACTAAAATGAGAATACTTTAAATTTTAATATTTCACTTGAAGGTACAGTAACATAGTGTTCAATAATGTCATATACCTCCTGAGGCAAGCAATTATTTTCCAAACAGTTAACTTATGCTGGGAAAACAGATATTTCATGCTTTCGTAGGTGAAAAGTTATTCTGAACTGGTAACTTATGGTGCATCTGTAAGAGTTGTTCTGTGTAATTTTATGACATTCAGGGCCTACCTGACCACAGCTTCCAATCAGTATGATTATAAACATAGAGGCCTACATACATGTAAAAGCCCAGTAAATTCATTTACACTTTTGTAGTAAATTTTAATACAGGAGCACCCAAGGCAGCTTTTGTTTAGGCCTAGCTATGTGTGTTGACAATAGGATAAAAATAAAATTTTTGTATATCGTTCATACCTTAAAATTTACTATGCAGTAGGCTACTGTTATTTCAGTTATCTGGGAGCCGGTTGAGTAACAAATTGGCCTGAACTAGGTCGGTTATATTTTGGGCTAGGCCTAGGCCTATAGCAAAAAAAACTGTGTCTACGAGTCGTTCGCTAGTTCTTACAACAAGTCAAACTGAATCATCAGTTTTGTTCGGAATATTCACACAATCAATGTTCTTAAAACCCTAATAAGGTATGCCAATTACATGGAAATGCTTCGTTTACTATTAAAAAGAGCACAAAAACAGTCGTTTAGTATTTGAATGACGATCATAGGCAACAACGAGATAAATAGTAAACATAGTGGGGCGGAAGTGCTTTCTGGAACCGATTAAATATCGCTTTTGAGAGGTGCAGTGCAAAATTTGCACTTGCGCTGTGTGGCTTTGGTATTAAATATACAAGTACGCAGGTGCAAGTGGTTACGTGATGGCACAAAGTGCCTGAAAATCTTAGACTAGCAAATAGCTCGTCGCAAGTATATCTGCACCCTTCGGGCATGCACATTGGACAATTTTCGGGTGTGTGAAAGAGAATTAACATCAAAGTTGAATATCTTTGTCTGTATCCAGTATTCTATGAAGTTTAATTATTTACGTTTTCGTGTACACATTTAAGCTTTTAAGTTACGAAGTATAGTAGAAGTACAAAACTGAAATGTTTTTTACTAACGAAGCATTTAAAAATGGGCAACGAATTATTATCCTTTCCCCGGAATAAATTTTGAGGGTATTTTTCCGGGGCACAAGTTGAGAAGATAGAGTTGTTTTGTTGAGGTTATTTGTACCCTTAAAAACTTGGCTCAAAAGTTTTATGCAAAAGATAACGTAAATAAACAGCTAATATGTTTTGCAAGTACCTGTTTGGCTAAATCCTTAGAACAGTGACATTACCTCTCTATTTTCCTTGCTTGGATGGGGTGTTTCACCATCACATCTTTCTCGCCGGCTTGTTTCCACATTACACGTGCTTTATACTTAAGAGTGATTCTGTTGGGATTCACTTTATTTCATGAAACGGGAGGGCTATCCTTTTTAGTTTTAAGTCTCGTGAGACTTGCTGTCTACACATCATACCCTATCTCGGTGAACATTGAACTTACAATCATCTAGACCTAATTAAATTTATTGCAGTATAGTTGTACGAAAGCCACTATTCACTACACATTAGCAATGAATTATTTAGAAATAATCAACGTATCACGATTTGATAATTTACGACTCACTGAAAGACGAATGCCACATGTATAGTCAATTAGGTAGTAGGCCTACACTCACAAATATCATGCCACACAAGTTAAAATAACTTACGTGAATTTCAAAACTAGGTCACTCAAATTAATACCTGTACAAATATAAAATGTATTCATAAACTTTGCTCTAATCGCGTCACATGTTTATCACATTAGGCACTTTATTTTCCATTAGCAACATAAAATATGTAAGAGCTGGTTACAGACGAAAACCACTCTGATGAATTTCAATTGTGTTACAAAAATGCTAGTCTACATTGAGATGCTCCTCGTCTATTTTCAAGGAAAATACATCGTGTTAGCTGAACGTTTGCTGTGCGCGGAGGGTAAAATGCACCTTACCTGGTGTTGATGACGAACCGAGCTGGTGTGTTCTCCGACTGACGGCAGGCAACTGAGCAGAGGAACGTATTGTTTGCTTGTTCACGTAATCGGGGATGACGTCATCGAAGACGTTTGAAGACAAGGATTTTGGAAACGCAAGTTGGCACTCATGTTGACTGTTGTAGATAGCGCCACTTAAAAGTAGATAGCGCTGCAAGTGTATAGAGGGCGCAGACAAGACTGTTGACAATGACGTAATTGTATCTGAACTGTGATTGGTTAGTATTTGTAGTAAATAGCGGAGTATTGGACATGGAAAGGGAGAATAGAGGAGGCTCTGGTTGAGAGACTCTCGGACTCGGACTAGGAGGCTATGATGAATTTAATTCAGAGAGAGAGAGAGGAGATTTTACATTGTCAGAATCGTTTTCCTGGGCGGAAATGCTGTTTGTGACATGTTTCAGTTAAGTACTAGCCAGAATTATTGTTACTGCTTTGATTTCTTGGAGGTTGGTCCATGTGTGACCATAAAGTCAATGTATGTATTAAATGTTAATTTCTGAGGAATGTATATATAATGTAATTGCTGAGAAATATCAAATGTTACGTTTTGGTGGCCAAGTAAATTTTAAATGTCATTCTAGAGAACTGAGGCCAAGTAATTTTCTGTTTTACGTATGGCATTTGTAACGCCATTGATTCATGATATATTAATATATTTTGTGTATGACCGTTAATGGTTACAACGGAGTATAAGATTTCTGATATATCTTTTTGTATGAAAGTAATTAATAAATTTTGTTATTGTTTAAATGTTGTTCTTTTCATATATATATATATATATATATATATATATATATATTTTTTTTTTTTTTTTCTGACTGCCTCAGGCAGAGATTTCATATTAAATCCAATAATTGTCTAGGTGGAGACAGTTTTGGTCGCGTTGTCTTGGTGGTGTTTTGGGGATGGTGTCCCCTGATCATTACCAGGAGAGCATTGCATCATAAATATAGTACTTAATTATTCACGAACAATCTAATTCAATAAAAATGAACACACACATCCACTACACTGTAATAACCACGACATTATAGAAATTAATGTTTCAAACTTCAATACACAACTATGACATATATGTTTATAATGAAAACTTCGTGACAATTTTCCCTCATTTCTCGATATGAAACTACACTTCTTACATCCTTGTATAAGAACGAGAAAACTACGCAATTTGAGGTTACGAAAAATACATCCAAAACATTACTTTTACTGCGAGAAATTGTTCACTGCTACATGGAAGCTATATCTGCATGTAAGCACACGGGTGTACAGACAGTTTTGCCGTCCATGTGGCAATGAGAATGATGTTACAAATTTTCTGATTGGCTTGTGTAAGTAGGAGAGGGTTAGTAGTTGCGCTGAGCCGCCACTTGCGTCTTGCGATTTCGAGTATATTTAATTCCAACTACGACTAGAGGTGCAGGTGCAGAGCAGATTTACTTGCGTTGCTCTGCGTTGGTGCAAAACGCAAGTGGTGATATCGACCCCCTGGGGGCCGATTAAATATAGCTTTTGAGAGGTGCAGCAAAATTTGCACTTGCGCTGCGTTGCTTTGGTATTAAATATACAAATACGCAGGTGCAAGTGGTCACGTGACGACGCAAAGTGCCTGAAAATCTGCGACTAGCAAATGGCTCGACGCAAGTGTATCTGTGCTCTTTGCGCATGCGCATTGGACAATTTTCGGTTGTGTGAAAGTGAATTAACATAAAAGTTGGATATCTTTATCTGTATCCACTGTTCTATAAACTTTAATTATTTACGTTATTGTATACACATTTAAGCTTTTGATAGTTACGAAATACATTAGAAGTTCGAAACTGAAATGTTTTTTTTACCAAAGAAGCAATTAAAAATGGGCAACGATTTATTATCCTTTCCGCGGAATATATTTTGAGGGCATTTTTTCGTGGCACACGACGAGAAAATAGACTTGGTGTGTTCATGATGTTATTTGCACCCTTAAAAACCTTGTTTAATTTAAAACATTTATGCAAATGATAATGTAAATAAATAGCTAATATGTTTTGCAAGTACCTGTTTGGCTAATTGCTTGGAACAGTGACATTATCTCTATTTTCCCTGCTGTAATGGGTGGTTTCATCACATCTATCTCGCCGACTTGTCTCCACATTAGACGGGCTTTATATTTAAGAGTGATGCTGTTGGGATTCTCTTTATATCATAAAACGGGAGCGCTATCATTTTAGTTTTAAGTCTTTCGTGAGACTTGCTGTCTACACATATCACAACCTATCTCGGTGAACATTGAACTTGCAATCATCTAGACCTAATTAAATTTATTGCAGTACAGTTGTACGAAAGCCACTCGTATTCACTACACACTAGCAATTAATTATTTAGAAATAATGAACGTATCACGATTTGATAATTTACGACTCGCTGAAAGACGAATGCCACAGCCCACCTAGTTAATAGGCCTACACTCACAAATACCATGCCACACAAATTAAAATAACTTACGTGAATTTCAAAACTAGGTCACTCAAATTAATACCAGTACAAATATAAAATGTATACATAATTTTTTGCTCTAATCGCGTCACACGTCTATCACTTTAGGCACTTTATTTTCCGTTAGCAACATAAAGTATGTAAAAACTGGTTACAGGCGAAAACCACTCTGTGTTCCAGTTGTATTACAAAAATGCTACTCTCCATAAATATAGTACTTAATCATTCACGAACAATCTCATTCAATAAAAATGAACACGTGCTTTCACTACACTGACAATATTCCTTCATAACTTGAAATGAAACTACACTTCTTACATCCTCGTACAAGCACAAGAAAACTACACAATTTTAGGTTACGAAATATATAACCAAAACATTACTGTTAGCGCGAGAAATGTTCACTGCAACATGGAAGCTATATCTGCATGTAAACACGTGGTGTGCAGACAGTTTTTGTCGTCAATGTGGCAGTGAGAGAGATGTTACAAATTTTCTGATTGGCTTGTGAAAGCCGTAGAGGGGAGGCAGTTGCGCCGAGCCGGAATAGGCTCCGCCCCTTGCGTCTTGCATTTTCGAGTATATTTAATTCCAACAATGACTCGAGGCGCAGGTGCAGAGCAGATTTCCTTGCGTTGCACTGCGTCGGTGCAAAACGCAAGTGGTGATATTTAATCGGCCCCCTGGCTGAAGCCGAATTGAACTTGTGTCGGCCATGTTTTCCATCATCAAAACAAAGGGGCGTGGAAGGGTGTCGGTTAGGGATAATTACGTTTATTTGCCTATAATAACAGAACAACAAAGCTTACAATGCATTTTGCATGTCTCTGTCTATCGTTTTATAATTTAGGAACGAGAATAAAATGTAAATAAAGGATGAATACATTTGACGAAAATGTGCAGGTAGCGCGTAACTGGCTCACAATCCAAATATATAAATTTTAAAAATGTTAAAGTAAACATATGTGGACATAAAATATACATATTATGCATTTCAGTGCTGTATAATTATTGTTTCGTGTATAGTAAGTACACTGTGTAAGACTTTGTAAGTTAAGATTATGTTTATAGGACTTCTGGTAAATGTAAATTATAGAACGTCTGAACATATGCAAATAAGCCTGCATTTATGTATACAAATTAAAAATAAATGCTATAATACATTCTTATTACTAAAATAACAATGCATAAAACATGTCAACTACATCAACAGTAAACAACTATGCCACCCACTCTAACCCTATTTAAAGGCGGATTCACACGTCCACAGTTCATGCAGATCCGGACTATCCAGACACCGAAAAGCCAATCAGAAGGCCTGATTTTTTCCGGACGAGCTGTACAGAAAAAGTTGAGCTCATCCCGACTTTTCTGTATGCGGACAATGCAGATATTGCCCAGAATTCAATTTGTTGATGGTACAGTGTGTAATGGCGACGATTTATTGACTCGTGTTAAATTAATTTCTTTTCCTCGATATAAGTTCGTGTAATTATTACGACATGTAACATGCCAGCAAGAAACTACATGAAACAAGCAATATTTTCAGGCATCGTGCACGCAATTAAAAGTTCGATTAAATACATTCCGCGTCTGTGCGAGACACTCGTAGTTTTAATTTGTAAACATGCTGTCGAAATGTTAATCATTACACTCAAGTAATCTTCGTGAGCATTGTGTAGGTTTTCATATCGTCTCCAAATTGTTTGCTGCGTATTTTGATGGTGTCAGAGGTGTGCAATCTGTCTACTGTAGTTATTAAAGCAATGTTCAGAATGTAGTGGATCGGTCTGTTTACTGCTGTACAACTATTTATTCGTGCAAAATAAACGTTAACCTACTTTTTCCTGTAAAAAAAAATCTTAAACTGTAAGGCCTTATATCACAAATTGTCGTTTTGTACACTGGTAATTTAAATGTTACTACCAACTCGATGCTTCTTAGTTAAGTACAGGTGACAGCACAAGGCAATAACATACATGCATAATTCAGCCAAATATGGAATGGGGAAGAGAAATTGAACAAGATAACTAATGAAAACAATTACAATTCGGTAGCCACCCAGTGGCAAGTTCATCTGACCCTATCACTTACTTGCCAGCTCCCAGGTCCTTCTTAAAATTTCTATCCCATAAAAAATTAATGCAAACAGTCAGTGGCGAGATTACTTTTATCTGCCCCTCTAAAATACTATTTCTAAAATTTC
>PNEQ01031973.1:0-13140 GCA_003012365.1 Medauroidea extradentata
ACGCCATGTTGAACTGTTGTAAAATAAGACTTGACCACATGACACACACTGCGCCTATGATTGGCCAGAGAGAATTCTGGGTAATATGAACTCCCGAAAAATAGGACATGTTCTATTACGTTTTTGGGTAACGTTTCGGGTACAAAATCTGCCATGCCCAGAACCAAACCCCTTGTGGAGGTGCTAGAACTGCACTCAGGCGGAAGCAGAAATGCTACCAGAAAATGGGCATAGAAACTGCTATGAAATTGGGCATCGTGTGAGGCCGGCTTTAGCACTTGTTCGAAATTATTACTATCTGCCACTAATAAGAAATAGTTATACTCGCAGACAACTCCTGCAGCTCAACTTGTTTCCTGAATATATGAATTATTTCATAGATGTAATATTTACTCTAAGAATTATTTACTATAGGTTTGTTTTACTCGCGCTTGACCTAGCGTCTCTCGAGTCTCCCTGGAGTTGGTGGAGTTGGAATAATGTTGATCCAGGGCAGAGGTAGTTGTACTCTTAAATGAACGAAGAAAAACGCTTTAGTGTGTGCATGCATTTCTTTTTGTGATGGCCGAACTAGTAGACGTTATCGGGAATATAATAGAGAATGAAGAATCATCATGTACGAAATAAATAGTTACATTCTGCTGTAAATACCCATACAGCACACTTGGTTACAGAAACGTCGCAACGACGTCGCAATGTTGCATTTCGGTTACACTCCACAGAAGTCATACTGTAACGTCCCAGTGACGTTGCCATGGTACCAAGTTATGACCCTGGCCTTTGTGACGGACATGCGACGTCGCAGAGAAACCTTTGTGTTACTTTTTAGTCATATGAGAGTTTACACAATGTTATTATTATTTCTTTCTTTCAAATGTTCTCATAATTATTGGTAAAATTTATTCTTTATAATTACTGTAACTGAACAAATTTCTAAAGTCTCAAAAATATTTAAATCGTGTGAAAGATTGTTAAGTAAAATAGTACTTAAGTATTCATGGCGGTGGTTGTCTTTGTTCGCGAACATGGGGAAACAAGTTAATACATTTGAAATTGTGTAGTGTTGTGAAAGCCTATGAATTCAGTCGGTTTGTAGGATTTGTGTAACTGTAGTAAGTATTTATTTAAAATATAAAATCTTCATGACATGAATTAATTTGTCTATTGTTTTATATATTTGTGAAGTACGTATATTCATAGGTTATAATTTCAGTTAGGCACATTAATTTAATTTTCTATATTGTATTCCAGCCCGTAGATGAAGAGAATTTTGCGGACTATATCAAAATGTGTTCAAAATTAATGATAACAAAGATGTGCACCTGTGAATCACGTTGAGGTTATGTCTCAGTCTACATTCGAGTCATGTTCTAAGGTATATTAAACATATCACAATGTTGTACAACATAATTAATTCCCTCAGTGATTACTTACACAAAGTGTCTGTTACAATTAGGTATTTTTAAAGTAAAATGTTAATGCCAAGCTCATTGAAGTGAATTCCCTTACAGCATGGTAACGTCGCAGCAACGTCGCACACCAAAAGTGTGACGTCCCAGAAACGTCGCAGTGACATCCCAGCAATGTCGCAGCGAGGTTGCAGTGCGACGTCGCAGCTAAGTTGCTTTGTGACGTCGCAGCGAGGTTGCCATGCGACGTCACAAAAAGCGGACAAATACACGTCCCTGCAACATTGCTGGGACGTCATTGTGACGTTTTGCAATGTTTCTGGGACGTTACACTTTTTGGTGTGCGACGTTGCTGCGACGTTATCGTGCTGTATGGGTAACACCATTCCTTCATCATCGGCTATATTATTTCCATCATTTTCCAACGTTGTTTGGAATAATAAGTTATTCTCATCCATATCACTACGAACGTTAACAGACCACGATGCAGCAGACTGGCGTGAAAACGTATATTCTCCGTTCACTCTAAGTTGAGTTCTGAGGTAAACAAATAAAGTAATATCATTACACTTCGCTAGCTGCTAATTGGCTCAATTTGTGCGTCGCGCCGACGTACTATTTCCAACCGACAAAAGTGTGTACAGTTGGCGTCATAGGAAACAAAAACGCCGTATATATTAAAACAATATTGCGTGAAAATTTCGTACGTGTTATCGACATAGGGAAACAAAAATTACACAAAAACTTGATAAAAATATTGACATCATGTGTAATTACTGTATATTTCAAAATTTAATAGTAATTGTCGTCATGACTAACGATTGTATTCAAATATTCCAGTATTAACGTAACGAAAATTTGGTACTACATGCAGAAAAAAAGTTGTCAACAAGATGAGTGATTACACTTACTGTAAAGTCCTCCTGGATTATTTTGTACTGCGTTTTGGAAAAATTACATTTTATAAATCACCAAACAATCTGACGATAATTCACTACACATATTGTTTTTTTATATATAAAAGTTTGCTATGCGAAATTTTTATTCTTGCCTTATAAACATCACCACAGTTTGTTCAGTAATGAAGACATATATCCACGTTTCGGAAACCATGCAAGACATTTTCATTTTTTACGTCCAGCATCACATAACCTAATCTGCAAGCGACATAAATATAAACCGACACGAGGACGGAACAAAATAGAACAAGGAAATTTGGTTCGGACCACGCGGCCGTGGATCGGACGAACTGGAACGGAAAATGGACGAACGAAAGAAAACATTCGCAGTAACCACAACATTGACGCGTTAACGTCCAAAAATACATTGAAAAAATAAAACATTATATCAGATTGTGATATTTCTGACTTATTTTTACTGTGGTAATTATTACTGAACTAAACTTTTGGTATCTTCAGAGTATCGTACGTCTCTAAATACTGGCAAATGTACCAAGAAACTCGTACGTTTAGCAGTGTGTCAGTCATTAAATAACTCGTGAACCAACTGTACGGACGTGTCGTCCGCTAACCATTATTAAAGTAATAAACATATAGCGTCGTAGATTGTATTTGTAACGTCTTTATATTTTAGATATTTGTTAATAAAACTCTCTCATTAAGTGGTAAATTTATATGTACACGACAGATAACAAAGATCTATTTCTTATGCAAGATCACAGTGCACGGCGGTCGGCAGCCAATGAACATGTTTGTTTATAATTTGCTTTGTTTATCCTAAAACTCAACTAAGAGTGAACGGAGTATAGCAGACGATTTGCCCCCATAACTCTACCTCGCGAGGTGGAGCGGCGGGAGCACGACCTACTTGACCTTGAGGTGCTTGACCTGGCGAGTAAAACGGGCCCCACCATATTGTTTCCTGTAAGTAAAACCCTTAGGAGTGTACCGGGAGTTGAAAGAGCACAAAGAGATGCCAGGTCACTGCGAGTAAAACAAACCTTATATTCGTATACGTACTGTATTATACTGTAAATTTGTACAAGGTAGTATTTGGCGAAATTAATAAATAAACAATGTACCACGGGGTGTAAACAGCATAGGGAACTACTGTGACCCATAACTAGTTTAGTATATGCTCGTTTCAGCGCTGTGAGCGAGTGAGAAATGAATGCATTCTGGGAAGTTTTCAAATTTTCATTTGTAAAATGGTGGTTTGTTTGTTTTAGCGTGGTGTGGAAGAGGTTATTTTATTTTATTTTTCATTTCATTGTAAAGTAACTTTATATGAACTCAATTGGACCAGGCTGCGACAGTACCAAACGTGTAGATTTTTCATAGCTTTATATTCTGGCTTTAAATTGCTGAAATTAGTGCGGTGAAGAAATGTGTTCCTTGCTGCGACGATAAAATTTCCGTTCGGCACCTTTTCCCCGTGTACGAAGAAGTTTACAATGTTTGGTTGGAAAGAATTGGTAACAATAATTTATTTGACTTCCATCCAAAGAAGGTGTACAAATATAAAGAGATGCGACCGACATTTCAGCGATGTGTGCAAGTTACCAGGTTCAAAGAAACTTAAATTGTATAGTCTTCCAACGTTGCACTTACCAGGTAAGTTACTTTTTTAATTATAAAATATATGTACCTATAGTGTAACTGTGGAGTAAAATTACTATCTTTTAATCCACTGTGCCATCGTTTAGGTTATTGCATCCTTTATTTAGGCTGTGTTCCAATTCGTTGCAATAGGTTTGTTTTACTCGCGCTTGACCCAAGGTCTCTCGCGTCTCCCTGGAGTAGGAATAATTTTGACCCAGGTCAGAGGGAGTTGTACTCTTAAAGGGCGAAGGAAAACGCTTTACTGCGTGAGTGCATTTCTTTTTGTAATGGCCGAACTATAGCAGTAGTTATCGGGAATATAATAGAGAATGAAAAATCATCATTTACAAAATAAATAATTACATTCTGCTGTAAATAACACCACTCCTTCATCTTCGGCTATGATATTTCCATCATTTTCCAATGTTGTTTGGAATAAAAAGTTATTCTCATCCATATCACTACGAACGTTAACAGACCACGATGTAGCAGACTGGCGCGAAAACGTCTAGCAGACGATTTGCCCCCACAACTCTACCTCGCGAGGTGGAGCGACGGTGGCATTACCTACTTGACCTGGAGGCGCTTGACCTGGCGAGTAAAACGGATCTCCACCATATTGTTTCCGGTAAGTAAAACGCCTATGAGTGCCCCGATGGCTGAAAGAGCACAAAGAGACGCCAGGTCACGGCGAGTAAAACAAACCTCTGTTCACTCGTTCACTTGCCCTCGAGTCCTTTCTGTCCCATATTTCCTCATGAGCCCTTGACCCCTTCGTGGCGAAGCATGTATTCGTGGTTTCGGACACCCTTATTCACTTAAACAACATAATCTATATTGTACATGTATAAATAAAGTCAACAATACTGCTATTCAGAAACTGTAAAACGTACTTTTCGTGATAGGAATAAAACTGTACACTTTTTTTTTTGAGAAAACACAGGCGAAATGTTTAATAATTACGTACATCTAGCTAACTATATAGGCGTATTTTAGCGGTTGAATTGGTAGCTGTACCTGTGAACAGAGCATTTTATCGCTCCTGTTTACAAGGGTGTTTGCAAACATGCTGCAACCAGGCTGAGGGTGTTTGCATTGCACGTTTCTGGCAACCGAGGCAGGAAGACGGTTACAGGGTTTGTTAACAGGATGTTTACCTTTACTTTTATTTCCTGTTTTGTTTTGAACAAATCTGAAACCAAAACAAACTGTATTTACGTGAAATATGGACGAAACTTAAGTTATTTTAAAATAAAATGATGCAATATTAATTTTTCATCATATACTGGTGCATAATTAAATTTATTTCTACAATTAATTATGTTGTACATGTAAAAAAATAATGAAAGTAGTCTATTTTCCAATAAACGTATTCGTGAAGAAGTATTTTCCTTTATACAGTCCAATTCTATTCCTGATAAGACAATAGCAAGTACACAATTTCGTTAACTCCATGGTGGTAGCCATTATGTTCACTGAATATTGCATTTTAGCGATTTCTTGTAAATGCAAACAGATTCCGCAAACGCTTGCTAACAGCTTGTGACCAATTCAACTGCTAAAATACGCCTTATTACTACCTGTATACTGAATCTAAAGGTGGGAAGATACTAGGCTCAATGAAAACGGTTTAAAAAAATTGTATTGATTTATTTATGTTTATACATATTTTTAATTGTTCTTAAATTAAATTAAAAATGTTTTCGATTTGCTTTTTACTTAGGGGATATAAAGGGAACGTGTAAGGGAATATATTTGCGCACATTAGAAAATCATGAAACATTAACTAAACTTTATAGTCGCTTCGCCATTTCGCGCAACATTTCTATACAGTTAACATGTCATCACACTTCGTAAATAAATATATCTCCAGTTCAAATACTCTTGTGTCGAAAATCGCAACAAGGTGCGTAAGGGGAAGTCGCACTTACCCTTAGATAAAGGGGACATTTAAGGGTGCATTCGTACCCTTCGCTCGGATTGGAACAGCACTTGAGTGACGTCACATCCGGGATGCAATTTTTAAGGGCACGAAGCCAGTTAAAGGCCCTTACGGCCTGAATTGGAACATGGCCTTAGTCTACATATGTTCATGTTTGCATTCCTCAGTCGCCACAAAAAAAGCAAACATTTACAGAGAATAGAAGTGTGATGGTGCACACTGACCACAAGCCGCTAGTGCCCATCTTCAAGAAAAAGATGTCCAATGTTTTCTCCATAATGCTGCAGCGAATTAAGATACGACTCCTCAGGTACATGCTGATTGTGGAATACCTTCCAGGGAGACCAATGCACCTCGCAGATTTGCTATCGTGATAATTCTTGCCAGGGTATGGCACACAATGTGAGGAAATTGCTATAGAAATGTGCATCTGGTGAGTGTGGCAGACAGATTACAAGTTTCTTCAGCCAGGAAAGAGGAATTCATTCAGGAAACTGCAAAGGATCCAGTGCTGCGTGAAATGATGCAATATTGTAAAGAAGGATGGTCTGAACACAAGTGTAAATGTAAAATGGAAACACAACTGTTTTTTTGGCCAGAGATACAACCTTCATGTTGACAAGGGTCTACTATTTCACAATGATCAAGTGGTTAGTGCCTAACACATTTTGAGAGGTGGGATGTTGACACTGATGCACGAAGGTCATCTGGGGATTGAGACGACAAAGGCTAAGGCAGGTGTCGTACTGTCCCAAAATATCTGATGACATAGAACGACTAGTAAGAAGTTGTGAGGTATGTCAAAAACTGCGCAACCAATGCCCACGAGAACCACTTCTGGCACACACCATTCCAGAGTTGCCGTTTGAAAAACTAGGAGCAGACATATGTGACTATGGGGGAAAGAGCTACCTCGTTGTCGTATACTGTATTACGTCTCCAAATGGATTGAGGTGCTGCCACTGTCGAGCAAGAAAGCAACAGATGTTATCAAGAAAATTAAAACACTGTTTGCAACACATGGCATACCAAAGGTTGTGGTGTCCAACAATATACCATTTAATTCAAAGTTGTGCATCAAATTTGCAAGAGCCTGGGATTTTGAAGTCGTAACAACAAGCCCCCACTACCCCGAATCCAATGGTCAGGCAGAAAGGGCAGTTCAAGTTGCCAAGAACATGCTCAGAAGGTGTTCACAACAAGTTGATGAGTTGTTTGTTGTGCTACTAGAATACAGGAACACCCCACTGTCAGGGGCTGTCTTAACACCTGCCCAGCTGCTGATGAGTCGCAGGATACGAACAAAAGTGCCAGTGAAGCGGAACTTGCTAGCTCCACAGGTGAATGAAAATGTTATTCAAGCATTAGAGAAGAGACAGCAGAAAAGTAAACAAGTACTATGATCGCGAGGCTAGAATAAAACCAGCATTTTACAAGACAGACAGAGTGTTGTTACAGGACGACGGTCAACGGGAACCAGCAACAGTTGTGCAGCCAGCAGGTACACAATAAGGTCGTACTGGGTTCGGGACAGGAATGATAGTTTACTCCAACGGAATTCCATTCATTTACGAATGTCTTGTCTACACCCGGAAGCTCACACAAGGGAGTCCAGTCTGGGTCCTGAGTTCAAGGGATTTCAAGAATATGAGTGTGCTGGTCAGCTAACATAAGAGATAGGAGAAGATAGAACGAGAGAACAGATACAGGCAGCAATGAAGACACACCAAAAGCAAGGCGCCACTGTGCATCAGCCTGTGTATACACGGTCGGGTCGTGAAATTAGACTACCTGTAAAGCACAGGAACAGAGACTAAAGCTAGTGAACAGTGTTGATATGTTTCGAGACATTAGTGTTGATGTGTCACTGTGATGAGTATAAGGTATTGAGAATAATTTTGTGAATTGTATACTGGTTGTGTACTGAATATTTGTTGTTTTAGTAATCAGGGAGATGTGTTGATTTGTTTCGAGACAATAGTAATTATGTGTTATTGTGATGAGTATAAGGTACTGAGAACTGGTTGTGTCTTCGTAATTAAGGAGATGTGTTGATTTGGTTCGAGACATTAGCAATGATGTGTTGTTGGCTAACAAGTCGTTGAGGAAGACGTTGTGAGTGTTGCTAGGAGTTCAGTTGGTAGTAGGTAAGCAGAGCATGCTGGGAGTCAGTTAGTGGTAGTAGACATGGCGGTCATGAGGTTGTTTGTGTTTATAGTTGAGAATGAATAAAACAAAAGTATGAAAACATAACACAGGGAAAGTTGTTTTTAGGATATCCTGTACTTGTTTCCATGCCACATTTTTATCAATGTTCAAACAATCTTTTAGTAACGAAGAAGAGACATACAGAAATAATGTACAACAAAAATATGCTTAAGTTATATATTTAATCAGTTGCTATGGTTTAAACAGAAAACTGTATTAGGTCGCTGAACTATCATTCTTTGCTACTTTTAGAAGCAAATGAACTTTGTTTTTCAGATTTTGAGAGGACACGAGAGCTTCTTTAATTTTCCTTTCCAGTGATGACATTTGAGAATTTATTCCCACAAGCCGTGAAAGTACACGAGTTTCCATATCTGAAGGAACTCTGTTGTTTGCACTTGTTTTGTGGTTTTGTAGTTCTGTCTGCAGCCCCGTCTCCATATCGATACACAGCTGATCTGCCTCTTCGCATAGCTGATTCGTCTACTCAACACAAAACAGTACAAAGAAAACAAGATAACTATTCAATAATCATCTGAACTACACAGAAAAACATTTCACAATTGAAAATTTGTTTGTTCCTCCTAAGAATATAAGTTTTATTTAACTACAATTTAAGCAATGCTCTTAAAAACCTGGGACTCAATTAGATTACTTTTATATAAAAATAACCAAGCAACATTTTTTTATTATTTTTTTTATCATGTACAGTAAGTACGTAGGAAACTTTAAATTATGCTTACATAAATAGAACCAAGCACCATGTTTCCTGTGTTACCTTTTGCAAGGAACCAACCACTACACAACCAACTTAATTTTGCAAGCTGTTTTCTCAATTTAAAGGATAGGTTTCTTGGTTCATTTTATATAAAAACCACCCAAGTAGTTTGTTTGGTGTTAGTGGTTAATGTTAAAACAGTTACATTATACAGAATGGCACAGTAGCTGAATGGTAGTTGGTCACAAACCATTTCAATTCTACGTCAACTGTCGGTATTGACGTTGGAGCTAGTTGGAGAATACAGTATACAGAGGCACAATAGGTGGCTGCTGTTAGTGCAGTAGTTGGTGACGTACTTGCAGAAAAGTTATCTGATGTGGGATTGTAGAACAGCTGGTTGGTGGTTGACTATGTAACTTTCCATTAAATGTAGACATCCGATCGGAACATAGGTATTTTATAACTATTTTATTTGTTGTGATTAGGTTGACAGGCCAGTTTCTTCGAGTTATATTATACTTTTTGAGCAAAATAGAGAAAATGTATTAGCAGTTACTCAAAATTCAATTAGCCTACTAAAATAAGAGCTGAAAACTTATCTTTATGCAATACCAAACTACCTACGAATTTGTACACGAGTGGAATCTTTATGACCATTTGTACATATATCAAGTTGTCGGGCAAATAGCAAGCCTGAATAAACTTTTTAAAAATATGAAGGGTACAGGGGAATAACAATGAATGCCCACATTTCCCAGTTTCCAGTAAAATGCAATTGAAAGTTCAAACTCTTGTATGTTGTACCTGGTTGGGTTTATTTAATGTCTCGTTATCTCGACACTCATCAACATTCCTCTTCATGTTTTGGAGAGGAAAAAGTACTGGCGTTTCTCTACGGGTTGGCACCATAACATAATTTCTTGTGGAAAATGAACATTCATTTTTCTTCCCATGTACCCTTCATATGTTCTATTTATGATATTGTTGCAAGTTTTTATTACACCCTATACAGCATAAATGTTTTCACAACCCATCACTGTACACATTCGAACACAAACATAATACTGTAATTTATATATTCCACAATGGGCAACATGCCGATGTGTTAAATATTTTTGTCTATATTTCAAGGAGCGCATTCTAACACAACTATAAGAGTATCTACACAACGTTTTTTGCATAAAAATCTGTGCGGAGCAAGTTATTTTGAATTAAAAGTAGCTATTTACGCGGCGATTACCACGTGACAGCGAAACGCGCCCGCATTGGCGTGACGTCACTGACCAGGCACGGCTCGCTCCGCCGTAACGGCGCAGGGTACGATTGTTGGCCGGCACGTTGTGAAATGTGGCTGTAACTCGTACCTACCGTTATAGACTTATTAGTAAGAAATGGAGAAAGGTTTTGTAAAAGCACAGTCGGATAACTTACCGCAAGTTGATACTTTCATGGTATTAAATTATTTCAACTCTAATTACTTTGACGGCGCGGAAACAAGAGGAGTTAAATTACAAAGGTTAGTATCCAAGCTTTACACACGCGATCGTTAGCAGTACATGTACAGCGTAAATAACAATCTACGTGTATATAAAATTTAATATTAATACCATTATCGCGTTCTAAAATACTAACCTGCCAGAAAATGCAACATTTATATATTTTGTTGCTAAATAACTTTTGAGAACATTGTTTGTCGTTCCGGTTTGCCACAACATTATAATTTATTTTCACATAATAGTGTGTAATATGAAGCTGTACAAACGAACAACAGTTTTATTTAAAGCCTTGCAAGTTTGGTGCTATACATTTTTGTGATCAGTGCATTGCACTACGCACAGGAAATTGGCCTATGAATACACATATTCACTGTGACGGTCCGTGGCACGGCTTGTTAAGACGGTAAGGAACGACTCCGAGATGACGGCTGACGAAGTGTCTGTGGCCGTCGAGGCAGGTGGCTTTCAACCGGCATTTGTGACGGCTCGCGGGGTGTTAGTATAATTTTAGGCCTAACGTGTCCTTCGGCGTGTCAACGAAATTCGAGGACAGTGTAACATATTCTACTCAACAATGTACATGTACTATATAAGTCTATCGGAACTGCAGGCCTAATCAAAATTTTTTATTTCAATTGAATATTATTTAAAAAATTTATAAATATTTTATAATTTTACTAGACAAAAGAGAGAATAATTTTAATTGATTGTTGAATGAAATAACATTGAATATACCTTATTAAATTTAACAAGTAGCTGTTGTTTTAGTAGGCTATTAAAAAACTTAGTTACACAGTAAGAATATTTCTTAGGTCACAAACAATTTTACAATATCGGCTACTATTTAGGCCTGTGTTTACAAATAACTCACGAAGTTGTACTGTTAAGTAGGCACCCAAAATTGTTTTGATGTTGAATACTACAAAACCCGTAAATACAGTTTTATAAATGCTATGGAATGTTTATATTAGGCCTACAGTAAAATAAGTGCTTAAGTACCATTGGATTAATATCATGTAATGTAATTTTCACAGACGCAAATTAGTATTACCGTCGCTAAAACATTATGTAAACATCAGGGATAAACTGTAGCGTAAATGGACGGATTTCTGCAGAAAGGAACACACACACAATGAACTAAAACTGAGATAATTATATGAGATTAAAGTTTTCTGTCAGTTTGTAAAAGTAAAACATATACAAACAATTTTTCTGGGCTCTTGAATCTCTCAAAATATTATGAGTTTACGTTGACGCTAATCCCACTGCGCTAGAGGTGCGGGGTTGCAAGCAAGATTGCTGAATGCGAGCAGTGTGTGTATCTAGAAGACCTTTGAGGTAGAGAGCATGAGACATTGGCGTGGTTCTTCTAGAGTAGTTGGTAATAGAGTTATCCTCGACTCAGCGAGTGACTACTGAGTGAGCCAACAAGGATAAACTCTACTCGCTAGCACAGGGTGTCATCTTTTACATAAATAGAGGGCAAGACATATATCACTCGCCTTGTATTAGATATGAAGGTTGGTACACAGGTTAATCTCACGAAAGGAGAAAACAAGGTAATTCAGTTCAATGGGGTGTTTATATTCATTAACACAAGTTACAGTACTTGTCACAACATGATGAATACAACATTAGCTTCGGTACATGGTCCTTAGTTAGGGTTAGATGTCAATCACACTTTGATGACATACATTTTAACACTGGGGTCTCAATATGAGATACGGCACCAGGATACAACAATAACAATTATACGACAACTTGGAAATACAATACTAAGCCCACATGACATATTATGATGCATACAATTCTACATGGCACTCCGGGCCGTTCAGATACTGGGCAAAGACTAAGGCCTTATTCGTGGCTGAAACTGGGTGGCGATCATCTCTTTGATCCCAAGAGGTATGCAACAACATTCAATACCCTCTTACTTTAGGTGCTGCGCCATCAACGATACTGGATTAACGAGCCAGGCTGGGTTACTACTGCTAATACACGGCGATCTCTCTGATCCCGGGGTGAGGTTACTATATTCGGTAACTTTCAATAACTTTACGACACGGGAAGTGTATACGAACACTTTAGGACGGCGTTACCTAGAGGTGTCCCCTAATTCAATACGTGGCATGGTAGATGTGCATGGCAGCGTTCCTTCGTCCTTTCCCTCGGCACTGCCCTAGTAGTGTACAGGTAAGGGGGTGAGGGACTCCCTTAGGCAAGAAGTCACCTCGGTAGGGGGTGGAGGGTTTCCCTTTGCAAGAAATCGCCTCGAGGTTGGTTGAGGGACTCCCTTAGGCAGAAGTCACCTCGGTAGAGTGGAGGGCTCCCTTAGTCAAGAAGCCGGCTCCAGGGATTCGGGGGGCTCCCTTTGCAAGAAGCCAGCCCCTAAGGTGGGAAGGTGTAGAGTGTGTGGTGTGCCGAAAGTCGGGAGCCCAGGGAGCTGCCAGCATACTCTAGTGGGAGTGCCAGGCTGGCCCGGCCCGAAGGCCTAGCCGCTGACGACTGACTATCTGGGCGCAGCGCCCTCCTCATATACCCCTGGGAAGGGCTGAAGTACCGTTAGCAATATGGCCGCTCGAGGCCGTCTGCATCTACAGGGATGCGATTAAATATCGCTTTTGAGAGGTGCAGCGCAAAATTTGCACTTGCGCTGCGTTGCTTTGGTATTAAATATACAAATACGCAGGTGCAAGTGGTCACGTGACGGCGCAAAGTGCCTGAAAATCTGCGACTAGCAAATGGCTCGACGCAAGTATATCTGCGCCCTTCGCGCATGCGCATTGGACAATTTTCGGGTGTA
>PNEQ01031976.1:0-12614 GCA_003012365.1 Medauroidea extradentata
ATTTGGAGAAGATGGAGCCTGGAATACTTGCACACACTCCAGCAAAGGACAAAGTGGACCAAGCCTGCTCCCAATACCCAGGTTGGACAGTTGGTCCTCCTCAAAGACTCACATTTGCCACCCTTGAAGTGGAAAACAGCTCGTATAACTGCTGTCCACCCAGGTCAAGATGGCGTAGTGAGAGTTGTGTCCCTTAGCACCCCCTCTGGGAATTTCACCCGCTCTGTGAAGATGATTTATCCCCTTCCTTTGGATTAGTGTTTTTTTTTCTCTTCATTGTGACTGTGATTTCTATTTATTGTTGGTGATTTTGTGAAAATGTGCTATTTTCGGTGGGCGGATTGTTTCAACTTCCTGTGTACATGTGACGTTTTTGTATTGAGCTGATTAGTGCATTCGTGGAAGTCTGCCATCATAAAAACAAAAGACAGTGGCATCAACATGGCGTCGGGAGTAAGATGTATTTACTAAACCAGCAACAAAATTATTCAGAACAAATTTGAGAGGAGTATAAAAGATTGATAAGCAATGACTCATACATGTTTAAAATTCTTACATACAGTACATAGTTTAAAATCAGAAAATTTAAAAACTGTTCAGACATTGCGGGACGTGAAAAAGGGTTAAAGTGCACAAAAACTTTATACATACCGTATTTGCCAGCATATAAGAAGACAATTTTTACATATTTTTGGCCCTCAAAAATTGCTACTCGTCTTATATGAGGGTGCGAAAATTTTTGGTAGCCAAAAATCGTTTGAAAGCTAAGTTGTAAGCTGTGGAGTTGTGTGATGTTTCAAGGAATTGCGTTTTTCGTCAGAAATGAAAACGAGTGCCCCGTTTTTTTAATAAAATTTACGGAACAAAATTTTGTTGAGCGTCATTCATACTAAAGGCCACTTCCTCGCAGCGAAGCGGCGATCGATGCGAGCGCGTGCCGAGATACTTTGTCTCGCCAGCCTACAACTCTCGGGTGGAGAAAACAAGGATCTAGGTCCGCATGCATTCATCCTTTGTCTCGCAAGCACAAGACTCTCGGGCGGAAAAAACGAGGATCTAGATACCGTACCACACATTCATGTGTTTACCGTCTAGTGCTAGGCTGGCGGACAAGGCGGACAACAGCGCACAGGAATGTGATGACCTTGCAAGCAGCTGTTGTTGCCCGGCGTTGCCATGTAGTGTGCGGCGTGCCTCTGTCCGGCGTTGCCAAGTCGCGCTCACCTGCCGGCAAATGGAGATATCGCCGGCCGCCGCCGTGCATTTCCTTGGCTCTTGGGCGCGCGGAGGGCAGTAGTAGAGTAGCCAATGTTATTTGTTTGTGTGTCTACTATGATGTTTATATGCCGGTAATAAATGCGTAGAAAATACATAAACAATTTTTTTAATGTTTCAGGCAAAGGAAAATAATATTTTTCTGTCTTGGAATTTCCAAATTAGTAATTTACTTTTTTCAATATTTTGTACCTTCAAAACCATGACTCGTCTTATATGCGGCGGCGTCCTATATGCCGACAAATACGGTAGAATGTAAAGACGTTTGTGGTGGGTCAAAAAATAATGCTTATTAACTATAAAAACTTCTTAATTAAACGGGTTATATTACACATGTACCTTTAGAAAAGGTGCAATATTATACATTGTATAAAGCAGGAAATTTCTTAAATGGGAAACTTTTGAAGTGTTTCAGTAATAAGGAATCAATAATTTTACTGAACTAACTCTGATTTCACATGGTAAATTGCTTGTAGTTTATATGTCATAAATAATTGAAAAAATATGTACGGTAATGCATTGTAAGAATAAGAATGACATTCCCATCTGTCTTCAGTAGGTTCATGAACACCATCTGAAGTATCGTTGTAATTATGCTCAGTTATTGTACTCACCCAAATATAAACTGTTTTCTATAGTTATCTTAAGGTTACTTCTTCTTCTTTTTTTTTTTTTTTTTGGGGGGGGGGGGGAATGCTACGCTACTGTTTGAGAGGTTTTTTTCTAAATATTAATTTCTACTGAGAAAGAACATTTTTACGAACTCTACGAATAATGATTTTCTCATAAGACAGTTATAGAATGGTTACCAACTTCTAAAAACTTAAGTTATTGAGATGCATCAAGAGTGACAAAATATACCTGATTGTTCGAGACATGTATTTGTGGTTTTATTTTATGTCACAAAGTGGTGTTATTTTTAACCAAAAATGGTGCTATTTTCAACCAAAGTTGGTGTTATTTTCTGCTAAAAGTGGCATAAAAAAGGGGTGCTATTGTAAACACTGACTTTGTGCTTGATAAAGTTTTATACTATATTGTGTTTTAGACTATTCTTGGTGACAAGGAGAGGTTTTTTTTAGGTTAAGCCAACTTTTTTCTCTGAGATGTTGTCAAACAAGTGCAAGTTTACTATTGTTTTTTTTTTACTTGGTTACAAAATTTATTAATATGAGCAAAGCTGAGTGTTTCAGATGTCATTAGGTAACACAAGGGTCCATTGGGCCAATGTTAAAAACGGCTTTATGCTGTAAAGTAGCATTAAAAAACTCTATTAAATCCTAACCAACTAATCTTCAATGTATTTATTAATCCATTCTCAAATGTTTTGATTGTCTACCTTCTCCAATTGTTTGTTCGCCTTTACAAATGCTGCCGTTCTATCCCTAATACATAGCTGCCAACTCTTACAATTTTCCCGTACAATGTACGATTTTGCGCCATATTGTACGGTTGTACCATTCATGTGAATTATTGTACGATTTTCAAGCTTTCCAATTTTTTCCCCGTTTTCTTAGTACGTAAAGAAATGTGGTACTGAAATCCCATAATTTCGGTACGGTAATGTGGTATGTATATCTGACTTACAGTGTCGTATTTAACAAAGAAAACTGTAATATTGTAGTTTTGGGAACTAGCGTGCTTTATTTATAGCCATTGTACATATTGTTCACTACAGAGTACCGTATTATTCACGCATTGTACAAACGTATCCTGAACTTTGCCGAACACACCCGATCGATTGCAGTTGTCTTCCTTGCTAAAAATGGCTGTCGTGACTCGTGCAAACAAAAGTCACGAGACTGTTTCAATTTGAAGTGGCTTTCCGATTTACCGTTTCCGTGTAGTAATTGCTCAAGAACATGCATAATCTCTTGTGAACTGAAATAATTTTTCCAGCAAATGTTGAAGCGTACGTCGTAGTTGCGTAGTGTTTGTCAACATGGTTTTTGACCAGGTTAAATATATCATTTTGTTATTGTGGCGGCGTATTTTAGTGCCTGTAATTGTATCGACGTCACATATTTAATAGTCGTAAATGTAGGAATACTGCAGAAACCAAAACTACCTTTGCTAGGTTTTTTTTAGATTTGTATGTGACGTCGTCCCAAGCCCTAGGCCTGGGAAGTTAAGCCCGTCCTGACCATGTGAGAGGGTTTCCTCGGTGTGCTCCGGACCCCCCCCCCCTTACCCGCAACTACAACAGTGCCGGTTATTGCGGTGTCGTGTGCCAGCGACACGTGTGTGTGTGTTTGAATTGCCGCCTCCACGTGACGTCACAACACCCCACCACCACCAACCTCACCGCCCACCGCAAAGTACTTCACGTAAATAAACAAACTGAGGACTGAGCTACGGCCAGCAATTCAACCTGCCTTCAGCACGAGCCATTGTAATATTAAGTCTTGTTTAGTTTTATTCAGCCACGTGGTCACACAATTCAGGGTCAGTGTTTTGTGTATGTTTATTTTAAGGGAATGTTAATTAAGTAATTTGTCATCACCAGTAATTCTTATTATTTTTTATATGTCTCACCGCCACTTAACTTGTACTTGCATTCACCTAAATTTCATTATCACTATTGTAACGGTACTTTAATGTACTTGCCGGCTAGGAGCACGCTCGACGCCATCTTGGCAGCCAGTTCATCGTAAGTCGGCCACGAGGTAGGATGTGTGTCCTGGAGAGGGCTCTCAACTTTGTTTTCACTGATAGTAGCTGCAATAGTAATTTATATTTCTAATCATCTTTTTTCGCCCTCTTCGTTTACCTCGTGTTTTTAGCTCGTGCGCGTAACGCCTATGCTCTTCAACTTAATTTCTCCGCCTGCGTGTCCGGGCTGAGGAATATACATTTACGGCAGTCGGCCGCCTCCGACATAGTGTAACAGGACTCTACTGCAGAGACTCAACTTTAGTGTGTGCTAATTTAAATTGAACCGGCCTGCGTGCCGACTTAAAAGCCGTTTAACCGAGAGAGAGAGCATGTGTATTTTTCATTGTGTGCGTGACCATGTGGCGACCACTGTAACATGCTACCTGTGTGTTTGCTAATAAAACACCGCTAACCAAGTAAGTCTGTTGTTAATTATTTAGTAACGTGTCAGAGCTGACTAATCATTCTAGTCCTAGGGCAAGGGGTTGTGTGGGTGACCCGAAGAACCCACGTGGTGAGTTAGCTAGTTTTCTCTGAGTGCTTCCACGTTGTAGCCATCAACCACAGCATCATCCACCACTGCAGGAAGGAGAGGACCGCCAGCCGAACAAACCACGCCCTGAACCGTCAACACACCGTCCTAGCTGGGCAAACTGCTAGGTGGCGCCCATTTCGCAATCCAGCACCATCTCCGCTTCATCTTACACCTTCCACAAATTTAATAATCAGTCAACTTCCTCTCCAACCTAACTGAGCGGTGACATATGAATATTTATATTATGAGCAGTATTTATGATGGTGCAACAAAGTAAGCCTGTTTTATAATTGGTTCAGTAATTTCCCTGTTAAGTTTGTTTTCTTTATAATCGCTCTAGGTAGACTATGCAATTTTAGCCATGAACACAACATATGAATAGTAGTCAAAATGTAAGGTAATTTTATTAATTATTCAGCATATTTTAAATTTATTTTGCATACAACATATGTATATGTTAACAGTGTAATATTTTATTTAAAAAATAGCCAAAGTGTTTTAGTTTGATGGCATTTACATATACACAACACGTGAAATGCCGCGACTCGCTTACGCAAAATTTTACTCATTTTGAAAATTTTACTATTTCTGAATCCTTGAGGTTGGCAGCTATGCTAATAAATTCCACGCCACAATCTTTTTTTTTTTTTGCGTCACGAAAAGACGACACAGTGGATGCTTGTCGCTTGGCTGCATTTACACGCTGTTGCTCTACCAGACGTTTGTGTTTGTCACTGTTAACGTGTATGTTGCTTGCGTCTTTCCTTTCCCAACTGATACACATGTTACAATGTCTGCAAAAATCTGTTTGTTCATCACTTGCATACGGTCCGTGATCAGAAAACTCGACACTCACAGTTTAGCAGAAACGTTTGGTTGAGGCGTCATATTTACATGCTTGCAAATAACGCAATAAACTTTTCAAAACTAGCAGGGGTACTTCCTATTCGAATCGCTGTCGTAATCGTAAACAAAAGTCTATCTTTCAAATGATTTTTCCGTTGCGACTCTGGATGGTTGAAATAATAAATCTCTCAATATTCGTTAATCAATTTCTTGATATGCGTTAGTCAGTTATCGTATTTTGACGCGTCCGTTTAGCAGTACTTTCCGAGTTTAGTAACAAATTCACAGTATTTTCCTATAAATGAATAATTCACTTTATTTATTAAAAAACTCGTAAATTTGCGTAAAAATACGTTTTATCGCAGATGCGATAGATCCATGTCTCTACTGATAGTTCAATAGGTGCCAGTATAAAAAAAAATTAGCAAATATTCTAACAGGTTGATGTGGCCAAATTGGGTGTGAGGAGTGGTCAGTGTGTCGTGGAACCCGGCGAGAGTATTTTCTAGACACGTGGTTGTTGGTAGTGAAATTTGCTGAGTGAAATAGGGACGAGTTCCCTTGCAATTGAATGTTTGCCGGTAAAGGGCACCAGTCTGTCAATGCTGTTACGTTGCCCAGGCGGACACGAGACTCTTGGTGATCTCAGGGTCTTGGTTGACAACCGCGTGGCTGCCTCCTCACACAAAGGCAGATATTGAATAACACATGAGTGATGCTGGATAGGTTGTTTTGGCCCCCTTCATGCCTCGATGCACACCACCCATTTTACCCAAGCCTATCCCATAAAAAACTGTACCAACCAAGGAGACTGTGCCAGGAAAACCACATGTCCTTAACCTGTCTAGCCATAACTTTACTTCTGCAGAAAAAACTCTCCTTGAAAAAGGCCTCTCATTTGCCCCATCCAAAAATTCCACCATTTCGCCATAGTAAAATATATTTTAAGCGTAACATGCAACCGCAGACTCAAACACTTTTTTGGAAACCTATCCAAATCAAACCTAAACCCAAACATCATTGACCCAGCACTGAAACAGTTTGTACCACCTTCCACCTGGGACCCCCCACCACTTCCACCTTCACACCTTCTGGAACAGTTAATTTCTTACCTCTTATTCAACGTCTCATTTGCCATTTCACTTACAACAGCAAAATAACCCCATCTGAATGTCAAGAACCTCCAAAACAATTAAGAGATAATGACAAAGGAAATGCTACAGTCATTCTCTACAAAGCAGATTACATCCTCGAATCTGAGAAGCAACTGACAGACATCTTGACCTACAAACCGCTACCAGATGATCAGACAACAACATTCTGCAACCAAATAAGATAGTTCCTAGATGTCTAAGGCCATCTCCAAGGTCTCTCAAGAGATTCTATCTAACTCCTAACCCTTGACAAACCCACTACATCAGTCCTGTATCTCCTACCTAAAAAGTCCACAAACAACAACAGTCACCCCCAGGACGACCCATAGTTTCAAGCATTGGAAGCCCTACAGAAAGTATTTCAGCACTTGTAAACACACATCTTCAACCCTGGGTACAACAGTTACCATCATATGTCAAAGATACTGGCCACTATCTACAACAGCTCAAAGACCTGGACTGAATCCCCCAAGGTTCCTACCTGGTCACCATAGATGTCACAGCCCTCTACACTAACATCCCCCGCGCATCCGGATTATCTGCCATTGAACACTACCAGAACCAGAGACCACCCAATAGTAAACCCATCACAGCTTTCCTGGTTGAACTGACTAGACTAACCCTAACTAACAATATCTTCAGATTCCAGGACAGTCACTATCTTCAAATCAAAGGCGCAGCCACGGGCACCCGCGTGGCCCCATCTTATGCTAATCTGTTTATGGGAAGACTGAAGAGTAACTTCCTCCGCCACCAGGTCACCCAACCATTTTGTTGGATGCACTTCATAGACATCTTTATGATTGGGACCTCGACAGAAACCAGTCTCTCACAATTTCTGGAGAATCTGAACACACATAGCCCTCTCAAATTCACCTAGTCATATTCACAAACACAGGCTAACCCTTCACAACTGCACCATCCACACCTCTGTTCACACTAAGCCCGCCAATAACCTGCAATACCTCCATTTCGACAGCTACCACCCGTACCATGTCAAAAAATCTTTACCATACAGTCTCTTCACCAGAGCCAAACATATTTGCTCAACCCACATTGACCTTAACACACAATGGAGAAAAAATAGCTAGAGCTTTCATTGACAGGAGCTATCCTGAAAACCTAGTCCACAACCAAATTTGCTAAGCAGTTTCGAATACAGATACTAAAACCAAGACTGCAAACATAGATGTACCCCTGGTTGTCTCATACCATGAAAACATTAACAAAATTAAAACCATTCTCAACTTTGGCTACAAAGTCCTTACTTCCTCACCACAAACAAAGTTTAGATTAATCTTCAGATGCCCACCCAACCTTCGCAACAAACTGGCACGCTCTAAACTTCAGCCAACAATGTCCAACACCATTACATCTGCCCCCAGAGGCTCACACCCCTGCAATAAACCACGCTGTGCCTCTTGTGCTATCCATCAGTCCTCCACTTCTTGCACCAGCATACTTACCAACCACATATGATATCCCATACGAGACAGCTACATTTGTGCAACAGAAAACCTCATACCAGCTACAGTGTAAACATTGTAATGATTAGTATACAGGCCTTATTACCAACACGCTCAGACAAAAAATGAATGGCCACAGAGCAGATACAAAATGAGCTATAGCCAGGTAAGTGGACATCTTGTAGAAGTCAGTTGCATCAAATGCTGCTTCACGCAAACACAATTTTGACTCCTGCTACAATACAAAAGTGATGAGAGTCCAGACAACCACCAGGTCTCAATATCAGGTAATCCAAACAGTACACCTCAAACCCTCACAGCCTTTCATTATGAATCTTCCTGCCATGCCCTAGTTCGCATCCTGGCCACTAGGGACACCAACCACGCTTCCACTGCCGCCATAACTCAGTATGCCTATACTTCTCGCCTGATGAAGCCGGCTTAGGTCAGCAAAATGTTGTGCAACCGCACACTTGCGCGACTTTGTGTTTGTGTCTTTCATCGTGTGTTTCTGTTAAGGGCGTTCACGTGGCAAAAATTCAAAATATTTAATTGGTTAAACAAAATTAACACTTAAAGAAAAGCACAATACAAAAATACACTCAAAGAACGATACTTGAGTGAGTTCTCCCTAGTAGGCTGGGCTCCTGAAACTTGGTGAATCGAAATAATGCACACGTGATTTTGTGTGTAATACAGGTGTAAAGTAAGAGGAAATACAAAATATGGGAATGTAAGAAAGGGGTTCTACTGATTTTACATTTAATTTCCGTTGAAAAGTTTCCAGTTGTAAATAACTTTAAAAATACATCAATATACAGTATGAAAAATTATTTTCTAGTGTAATATTTGCTGTACTAAGTGATACATAATAGCAGTCAAGCTGTGCATTATATTGCCTTTACATGTTTGTGAGAAAATAGTAATTATAGTGACTCTTTAAAAAATTAATTTAGGATTCCAATTTTTGTTTAAGTTGCACTAAATCTGTGCTAGGCCTACATTTACAAAGAAATTGTCTCTGAAGTTGGGACGTTTATTTTTCAGAGAGAGGTTAACAGAGTTGTGCCGTGCACTCAGTAACCAAGTGATCCTCCAGTGTCGTAAGTCTGTCAATCTGGATAGCATTTTCAGTGGAAAAACTCAAGCTGGTATCAAGATCCTCAAAGATTGCATTGAATGCTGCGTTAGATACAAGCTGCTTTATCAGAAGGTGAGCACAAGTAGGCTAGTTTCATACTTGTAATACAGAATGGAAGGTATGAAATTTAAGTGTGATCTTATTTTACATATTTTATTTTTGAGCTCAGTTATTAATAAAGAGCATACTTTAAGTATATGTGAATGTCTTGTAAACTACTCATGATTTGTAGAGCAAGTAATTTATAAACGAGATAAAGATTTTGTAATAACACTTTGTCATTGCCTGGCTGAGTGTGATAGATAAATTGATGCACATGATGGTTCCCACGTTGAGTTGTTGCTCTAAATGGAGTGTGTACACAAAACACAAATAGCTATTGTGGATTAGATTACTCTTAAATTATTATTTACAAGATTAAATACATAAGTTAACTATCTACAGCATTAGGAATTCAAAATAATAAAATACACTGAGGTTTTAACACACACGGAAATAGGGAAATATTTACACTACACACCTACCTGCACGTCTCGACAGTCTAAGGGCCATCCCTAGTTCCGTGCTGTGTCTGTGAAGTCTTGGTTGTTGGTAAGGTGGTTGCAGAATTGTACCACACCTGTGGCTCAACAATGGTGCACTTGTAGAGTGGTCAACTTTTAAGGAAAATTGAATCACGGGGCATTTACTCCCACTACCATCACTTGAAATAAGACATATAAGTCTGCGTTATTTATTTCACGTGAAAATACCATAGGACAGGGTCACCAAAGTCGACCAAGCATCAAACACATTCGAGGCTTAAGTAGTAATTAAGTAAGATGCCAGCCAGCAAAAAGGTAATCTCTGAGCATGTCCATCTCTGGGGCATGATAAAACGAAAGAAATTTCGATAAGTTTGTAGCATTGCAGAGCAGGGTTTTTTTATTGTTGGTGAATTAGTATTCTATGTAATCTTGATTTTCCAATATAATATTTAAAATTGTAATTTTTTATTTCAGTGGTCTCAGTTCCAGAAAGTGAAAGTAAAGATGCAGTTCTTAGTTTCTCGTATGTTCTAGATAGGGTGTAATGTTTGTTGTTATGGCCATGTGGCTTTGGTAGGAGGCTGTAGTTTTGTTTTTCTTTTCGTGTTCTGGTTTTTTCCGCAGCAGTTTTGGCACTGTTTGTTTTTTAATGCATAATTTCTGGTTGTGCCCTAGAGGGTTCTAGATAATTGAACGAATGTCTAGGGTTACGCCACCGAGAACCAGCCAATGAGAGCACGGCGTGTGGCGCCCTTTCGCCCTTTGTTCTGGAATGTTTTGCCTCCGCCATGTTTTAGTTTAATCGAAGTCGTGACGCGATCCAGACAGGATGTGTGTGGGGCTGTGGCCCAAAATATTTTCATGAAGTGAAGTTCAGGAGTTGCAAATGTAACATGTACGGGTAGCACCGTGGCCTTTATTTTGTAACCTTTCTTTTCAGACATCTTTTGAAGTCTACAAAATTCGTTTCTGACTGTACGTGTAGGCCGTTAGGTGCTGAGAGCCAGAATGGCTGCCCATTCTTGTTCGCCGCGTGTGTATTCACCGTGTGCTAAATTTTCTGACTTTGTCTTGCCTAATCGTCTGATATAGTCTTGCTGCGTTTCTGCTTGTAATTTTCTGTGAACTGGATCCACGACGAACAGTGTATTTTGTGCCTATGTAAATCAAAATCTAATAAACCAGCAGGCTTGGATTATAGTGAAGTATATTATTTCGGGAAGAACCTCTCTAAATTCGCCAGTTTCTGTGAAAGTTCTACATTTGGTCTACAATGTGACGAAAGCTACAAAAGTACTGCCAGTAAATTCCGGAGTACTTGACTACAGATCAAGAGATATGTTCCATTTTTTTACTTTGCCTTTTTAGCTGGGTTATCATCGAGCTAGTGAACTGGTATAGGAGGACTGGTGTTCTACAAGTTCTTAAGCTAATGTAATCTAAATGACTTGGTCCAAAAATTTGCTAGCCCCAGGGCGACATACGAGACAAGCCTCCACGTGCACGACTGTACGGTTCACTGACTGGACGAGTACTACTGAAAAAAGTGACTTGGCGGGGGACGCCATACCGACATCTTCCGCCAAAATATAGTGCAATTGCTTGTACATACTAAAATATAAAAACACATTAAAAATAATATGACATTTGTAATTACAGACATTGAAAAATCTAAGTCCTTAAATATACTGCACAAGTATTTTTCAGGTGTATTCCAGTTGAAACATATTGTCTTAAAACGTTAAATGTGTACCATATAAATTACTTTAAAACTATGACTAAATTTAGAAACATTAAAAATAATGAAAACATTATTAAACCTTAAAAATATTAAGTTTTGAAAAGATTAATATGTCAGTACTGGTAGGATGAGTGGCGTTAACTGCTGTATATAAAAATACAACTAAAAAGCAGTAGAAATTATGCTAAGCACTAAAAATCTTGTGGCTTATCAGCCTCTTAAATCAGTTCAAGTATTCTGAGTATGTATCCATCTTCACTGGGAAAATGTTTGTTTGCCAGACCTAGCCCTTGCACCTCTGGGCGTCTACAACTTTCCCCCAACGTTGCATTAATTTGCTCGACTGCCATTAATTTTCCTCGTAATTGTCATTAACAGTATAGCTCTAGGAGTTTGGGGATAATGAAGACAGTGTCTCAAGTCGCATAGATATTGTGCCTCAGTGACGGACGGTGAAATTCTCGTGTTGTTTGTGTAAGGAAGGGGGATGGGGGGTAATTTTGTTACATTGATGTAGTAACCCTACAGTCACCCATCAGATGATATTGAGCAGCCCGGGTGATGTCTCTGGTGTGGCCATCGTGTGGCAGGTGAGAGTTACAAGGGCTCAGAGTGTAGCACCAGATGGCATCAAGTATGTAAGATTGATCAAATTGAACAATATAAATTGAAGAATTGACACATGTCAGTCGCGTTAAGTTATAATTCATAAACACTCGCCCCCCGATTTTTTTAACACGTTTTCTTAACCTAAAAGTCTTAGCATTCTCCCGCACATTGCCAATCACCAGGTTGCTGTTTATTAACCTTATAAAATTGTCATGTCACAGTTTTTATTTGAAAAACCATAATTACTTACGTTAATATGTTACAGTGTTTATCCAGTGTGTATTTTCATTGTATAATTGCATCACGCAACTTTGTTAACCTTCTACGAGTATTTGTTTACAAATACGGCAGAGCGCTTAACCAACATTACCAATCCCGTGCACAGACTTTGTAAAGTGCATTCACAAATAAACATGGGAAATACAAACGTAATTATATATTGTATTGGTTCCTTATACCTTGAAATTAGGCCTGTGCGAATAACAGTTTTTCAGTTCGAATCGAATTCGAATACGAATAGCATAATATTCTCGAATACGAATATCGAATACCGAATATTAGAAAAAAAATCAAATTAAATTAAATATTTTAAGATATTTTTTTCATCAATATAGCAAAACAAACCACAAAAACAACCAGACCTACACAATATTTTGACATCACAT
>PNEQ01031983.1:0-43611 GCA_003012365.1 Medauroidea extradentata
AGCATGATCTGTTCGCAAAGTGAAGTGTCTGCCATATAAGTAGTGGTGGAAATGTGATATGGACTTCACCATTGCCAATAGCTCCCTACGAGTCACACAATAGTTTCTCTCTGGTTTCTGCAGCACTTTGCTGAAATATTCTAAAGGCTTCTCTACTCCATCTTGAACCTGTGATAGCACAGCACCGATGCCTACATCAATCGCATCTGTGTCCAATATAAACTCGCCTTCATTATCGGGGAAGCCCAAAACTGGAGGGGACATTAAAACTTCTTTTAATCTTCTGAAAGAGGCTTCACATTCAGGGGTCCACAGAAATTTTCTTTTGGCTTCAGTAAGCTCATATAGTGGTTTATCAATCGTAGTAAATCCACGTACAAACCGCCGATAATAAGCGCAGAGTCTAAGAAAGCTTCTTACCTGCGTCCTGTCTGTTGGTTGTGGCCAGTCTTTTATTGCCCTGGTTTTTTCTGGGTCAGTCTGGATTCCATTGGCTGATATCACATGCCCTAGGAAACTAACTTTCTTTTGAAACAGGTGGCACTTCTTGGGAACCAGCTTCAAATTTTCAGCAGCCATTTTCTGTAACACGGAATCTAGTTTGGTAAGGTGTTCTTCAAATGTTTTACCTGTGACTACGATGTCATCTAAGTAAACTTGGCAAATATCTAGAGGTAGGATCTTTTCCATTAGTCGTTCGAAGGTAGCAGGGGCATTGCATAGCCCAAACGGCATGACTTTAAACTGCCAAGTTCCTTTCCCTTGCACAGAGAAGGCTGTCTTCTCCCTGTCCTCTTGTGCCACATCACATTGCCAGTAGCCACTCTTCATGTCAAGTGTAGAGAACCATTGTGACCCTGTCAAGCTGTACAGTGTGTCATCAATCCGGGGGAGGGGGTAGCAATCCATTTTGGTCACATCATTCAGCCGGCGGTAATCCACGCAAAATCTTGTGGAGCCATATTTTATCTTAACTAGCACAACAGGTGACGACCATGGGCTGACCGATGGCTCGATCACATCCAAGTCCTTCATTTCCTTCAAGATGCCATCCACAGTTTCTTGTGTAGCCAGGGGCAGTCGCCTTGGGGGTTGCGTGATTGGCCTAGCTTCTCCTGTTGTGCAGCAGATGTTCTGCCAAGGTCAAGTGGCCCACATGAGAATGTTTTCTTGTTTTGCTTCAGAAGTTCTGCAACAGCCTTTTCTTGTCTCCAGTTCAGGTTTTCTCCAGTTCTAGTCAATAGTTCCTTGAGTGGTTCTGGCATAGTCCCATTAAGGTCGCCTGACTTGATGGCTTCGTTGTCAGTTGTAGTTATTTGGGAGACTTGTTTGCATACACCTAATATGGCCCCCTCCTCAAGCTGGATTGCCCTGTTCGACAAGTTGACCATTCGAACATGTAAATTTCCAGAACTCGGCGAAACCAATGTTCTTGCTACCACCACCTCATCAGGTAAGCTGCTTCCTTTTCTGATTATGTTCGATCAGCGCTACATGCTGCACAATTTGCCTCGACACTGTGCGGGGAAGACAATCTCACTGGAAGCTCGCAAAACAGTTGTCTCATAACAGATCACTTGGCGGCTGGTTGGCGAGGATAGTTCGCTTCGTGGCATCATTACCAGTTCTCGGTTACAAGCCTTTAGTACTCCCGACCGAGTATCAATACAGCACTCTAACTTGCGTAACACATCCAGGCCCAACAAACATTCATCTTCGATGTCGGCTATGTACACTTCGTGCTCAATGCAGAGGTCACCCAACTTCAACTGTACCATTTTCTTCCCCTTCACAGGTGTGGTCTCGCCTGTCACTGTCGTCAGAAAGCTTTGTCTGTAATTATGGCTCCGTGACAGCTGGGGATAAGTCCCCAAGATGTCCGGTCTGACAACAGTAATGGTTGCTCCAGTGTCTATAAACATGTTCCAATAAACATTATCCAGACTGCCCTCCACTAGGATTGCATCAAACTCTTGCTTCACTGAGCGTACTTGAAGAAATATTGGGGCCTTATCTCCCGCAGCGACCGACCTTCGCCCCTTAAGACCGGTGGTTACATGTTTTCCGAGGGCTGGCAGGATCGAGCAGTCTCATCCTGCTCTTGGCTTCTGTTCTTCTGTAACCATTGTGGACACTGGGCTCTGAGGTGTCCAGGTTCTCCACATTCCTAACAGCTTGGTCGTCCCTGTTGTCGAGGGCGGGGTGTATTAGATGTGATTCTGTATATCATGGTTTCCATTCTCTTTAAGGTGTTCTCGAAGCGGCTATCTCTATCGTCGCCTGCCACTGCGACCGCCCGCACAGCACGCCGAGTTAATGGTCCTCTTGCAGATTCAACCTCCAGTGCTCTGGCCAGGGCATCCTGCATAGTCCTTGGGGCGGCCAGACGCACTGCTTGGCGTACATCTACATCGGCAATGGCATCGACGAAGAAGCCGACTGCTACTATGTCTCGTGCTTGTTCTGGACACCCCTCGAGCGACAAATGGGCGAGTCGCACAATGTCCTGTCACAATTCTTGCAGTGGCTCCCCTGATCTCTGGATGCGGCTCCTTAGTTGGGCATGATGGGCATGTCTCAAGTACTTGTCGCCGAAGCGCAGCTCCAGTGCAGTAACTAATGTCAAGTATTCCAGATGTTGTTGTTCTGGAAGCGACTGGAGTATACTGAGGGCAGGTCCCCTCAGCACAGCTGCAAGATAGTAGGCACGTTGCTGGTCAGACCAACCATTTATGGTTGCCACAATCTCGAACTGGTTTTGGTATTCTCGCCATGGAGTTTGACCATCGTAAGGAGCAGGCTTGACAGAAATCCCTTTTCCAATGTTCGATGCAGGCATACTAGATACAGAAACATGTCGCAGCCCATTTTCTGCCTGGTTGGGAATCACACTATAGCCTGGTTCAAAGTTCGTGGTCTTCTCTTCGCCGCCTTGAGGTATTGATTCAGCAATGACCATGTCTTCTCCGGTAACAAGATGGCCACCTTCTTTACCACGGAGAAGTTTTTGATACTCCTTCCTTAGCTCATCCATTTGTTGCTGCATGCTATTTTTCACATGGTCCACCTTCTGATTCACATTGTTTATCTCTTCCTTTACACTGCCTACCTTCTCGTTCACAGCCTCTATTTCCTGGCACACCATTTCTTTGACACTATCTACCTGCTTATTTACATTTTCATTTACACTGTCTACAAGATTACTAACATTCTCGACTTGCTTATTTACACTATCAATTTTCTTATCTACACTATATATTTTTTTATCTACGTTTTCATTTACACTGTCTACATTTGCATTCACTGAATTAATTTGGCCAGTTAATTGGCCACTCATTCCCTCAATGAGGGCCTTTAGTGCTTCTATTTCCGCAGACATGCTTCTTGTAATCATTCACATTTACAATTGAAATTTAAACATAAAATTTATTAATTGGCTCAATTTAACTAAACAGCAGTTGTGTGCATTGATTTAATTTTAATAATTAATTATTGAATTTACTTTATGCCTCTATCCCACTTCTGACACCAGTGTTACAAGTTTGAGACATAAACTTTATTTGTGGGCAATTCCCATGAGTTCTTTTGGGATAGAGGTCTTATAATTAGGAATAAAAGAATTAAATTAAGTACTGGATTTAATAGCTCACAAAGCCACGAATTACACAAAACAGTAATCAACTATAACTCTCACAGCACAATTAGTTATGCACGCAATTACTACTGTGTCACAGACACATTAATTAACTTTGACAATTAAAGCACAAAAAATGTCTACCATCAATTAATTAAACAGTACAAATCACAATAAAATTCAGTCCTATATCCAATCAACAGTATTTCAAGTAGTGATAGTGTACAACCTTAATAGTCCGCCGTGGTGATGAATCGTCATGTGCTGCGTAGCACCCCGAGTGCACCGCTGTCTTCACTCTTGAGGTCTTCGGTTCGACTCCCGTCGCGTACCTCTTCTTCGCCCGTCAGCCCGCCGCAGCAGTCCTCTTGGTTCGTCCAACACTGCTCCGAAGGTAGCCGCCTGCCGCCTCACAGTAGACTTTGACGTCACCAAGATGTCTTCACCAGTCTCTCTCCACAGGCTTAGCACCTTCCTCTAGCACTTCCAATCGCGAACTCTCCTCAAATGTGCCGATTCTGTGCTTTTATACTAGCCCAGACAGTCGGGTGTTCCCCGCGTTACAGGGGTCTAAAAATAGATATTTCATCATGTTTCGGATGTGCTTGTAGTCACGTCGGCCGCCCTCGAAGGGTTAAGACGCAGTTGGGACAGGTTTCTATGACGTAGTTTCGGCGGAATTCCCACTATGAGCCACCCGGGCTTTGAATCATCGGCCAGCCCTCAAGGTATTACGAAACAGCCGCCGACCACTGGCCTCCAGGTACATGGCACGCAACACTATTAACAAACAAGCTGCAAAAAATCATTATTATTATTTTTAATTACAGTAAACAATGACTATATTATGTTGTATCAACTACAATCATCCGGCTCCTCAAAAACTGACAAGTACTGGGCCTGCAGCCTTTTCCTTATCAGTTGTTGTAGCTTGCTCGTCTGCAACTTTCAACACTTGCATTCCTCTGTCCCTTCTTTTATGTTCTTAAAATAATCAATTTGCCCCCCCCCCCTCGTCATTCCTCCAAAATATTTCCTAGGTAGTCATTTTTTCCACACTAACATTTCTTTCTAGCTTTCAACACACCTGTCTCATCCCGTCCGTTGCTATTTCCATCCCATCGTTCCTCTATTTCACATGCATATGCTTGCACATGCTTTTTCATCCCTTTGTCTACCCATCCATAATGCTATGTTTCCCACTCAGCAACAATCCTCTCCCATGGTATAAATGTTACCATATTTCATATATTATCTTCTTAAACTCATTTTACAAGAGCCCTTTAGACCATTTCTCAAACCTATCCTTTAGAACATTTCTGTCCCAGCTTATTTCATTGCCTATACAGTCTCACCACAACCCCCTCAGCCTTTTTTTTCACCAATCTCTTACTTCACTACTGGAATGTTGTGGTCACTGATCCCTTCAAGCACTACCACACCAACAATAGCATTCTCCAGCCTAACTAACATCACATCTAGTATGGACCCCTACCCCTTTTGTTTTGTCTAGTAGGTTCCTCTACTGCATGCACCAAGCCTCTGTTCACTGACTGTGCTGTCATTCTCTGCATCACATTACCCGTCCCTTATACTCACTCAATCCACTGTACACATGGCATATTCAGGTACCCTTCCACACCCCAGTGCCTATGCCCAAGTCTGTTGATTCTGTCCTTCCTCAATTGTATCCTACCCTTGTCCTGGTGGCATGTATGCTCCAGTACTGTGATATTCCTACCGATCCTTTTTACTTCTGCACTCCCTCTTCTTAGTATTCCATTCCACCAATCCTTCTAACCCATCCCTTACATACATTATTATTCCCCCTCCCCTTTATTCCCTATCACTTCTAAATATTATTAGTTTATCCTGCTTACATTCCCTGTCCAACACCTCCCTGTATAAACACATCTCCACTGCTACATCTGCTCTGTATCTTTCAAACTTACCCAGAAAACTTGGTTTAAGGTTAGGGTAATTTTAATAAATCCAGTTTTACTGACTTGTTTCATTTCCACATACCACATTACATGAGCCTTATTTAAGAGTGATTTTGCTGGGATTCTCTTTATTTCATAAGATGGGAGGACTACACACTTAGTTTAAAGTCTTTCATGAGACTAATAATTCAGTGTCATTAACTGTTGATATATATTTGCTGTCTACATAAATCACATCTACCTTGGTTAACATTGAAATTGCAATTTATGTAGGCACAGCCTAGTCAAATTTAATGCAATGTCCTCGTACGACTGTCATGAGTATGCGCAACATATAAGTAAGCCTACTGAATTACTTATAAATTATGTATGACGATTTTATTATGAATCGCTAAACGAAAGCCATCACTCGTATATAGGTCTACCTTATTACATGAGTTACAAAACTTATGTGGAATTCGGGAAGCAACTACGTAAATTACACCCAGTACGGCTGTGGTAGCGACAAATTGTGTAGGCCAACAGACAATTGGCCAACACCACATTGACGTATCTCACTTGCATTATATAAATGGCGATTTTCATAAATAAAGTACTGAATTATGTGATTCTACCATACTGTCGTCTGAAACCCAGACATTAACGAATATTTTCTATTTTCAGCACATTTCAAAACACAACTTCGGCATATGCTTGTAAAACTTCGTGGCAATTTTCTTCTCACAAACATGATCCTTCACTTCTTACATCATTTTGCATGTACGAGAAGTCTACACAATTTGAAATTACGAGAAACATAACCGAAACATTCTTTTGATGCAAGAAACTAATTTCAAAACAGTACAAACAAGGTTAAAAAATTAACATATGATATTTTCGTCGCCATACTTAACTGCAGTGTACGCCTCATCCAGAGCTTCAACCTCCCGATAAAATAGCCAGAAATTTATCACTTAGTTAGGCCTACCTAGAGTTCGTAAGACGCAGTTTGTCGTCTACCTAGGAGATAAAATTTACCCAGAGGTGGTAAGACCGGCCCTTAGATATAGAGATAGCTTTGCACCAAAACTTAGTGCTATGGTTTTAGTTTACCGGTAACCACGGTCTAAGAAGGTAGAGGTCTTGACACTGAGGAATAAAATGTGACTCCTTCATGTCGCCGAGCGCTAGTAGTAATTTGGTGGAAGATTTGACTTGTTTTTGTATTTGGCTTAGCTTAAAATGTGAAGTTGTTACCGGAATTGCGAGTATTATATCGAAGAAAAAATGGGAACGTAATTTTGTGTTGGAACACATTTTTTTACAACAATAAAATTTTATTTTTCAATATTATACATGTAGATGCACATTGCAACGTTTCTCAAATTTTGTAGGGCATGAAATATAGTTTTTGTTCGAATGTGTTCACTAAAACAATAATACTCAATATTTTTCTTCAGACTACTTTTATAAACAGTTCCACACATGCCATTGCAATTATGGACATGGAACATGTATATACTATATTAGCTTACCTTATTAACATTATTTTATGTAAATAATTGCAAAAAATGTTAAAACGCGAGATGTAAACAAGACAAATCGTCCACCAAATCACTACTAGCGCTCGGCGACATGAAGGGACCACTTTCTCTTGCTGGAGAGCATAGGCAGTGTCAAGACCTCTACCTCTTAGACCGTGCCGGTAACTAAAGAGATCTTCATTGTATGTGAGGATTGGTATTCGAAAGATTATTTTCAACGCTTTACTTTGGAGAGTTTCAAGAACATGAAACTTTTACTTTGGACAGTTTACCACACTCCATTTAAATACATCAATGAGAAGTAGATATTATTAGTTGGTAATGCTTTGAAATCCTTGTATTTAAATCAGTGTAGTGCTGTTATTACTGGAGTGGATCTATATTTTGTTTGGTTGACGTGATCAGTCCACTGATGGTGCTTATTGTTCTCAAGCCCAAATATATAAACTAAACGACTCTTTTAATTTATTTATTGTGGACTTTTACTGTATTTATGTATTTAGGCACATAGTTTTTGTGAAACAAAGTATATTAGGTTTTCGTGTAGTTCAACGTCAACTTATTTCTTTCAAACAAGAAGGTAGCGAGTTACACATTTTGCAGAAATAATTTTGTTCGTGTTTGTTTCAATGCTTTAAGTATAAATCTGCAGCTATGCGTCATGGTTACTTATAGCATGTCTTTGTGCAGTGACGTCTGTCATAAGACTGAGCCAACCACAGTAACTTTACTGCAACGCTACACGTTTGTGATTTTTTGCATGAAGAACCCAAAGACACGCGAGATTAAATCATGAAGCCACTGGCCGTGAAGCAAGACTGCAGACGTAGGGCAAAATATTTTTCGTCATAGGTTCATGTCTCTACAAATGTGTAAACACATCTAAATCCTGGTAATTATTTTCAATTATTTGATTCATGCTGCAATAAATATCGTCCGCGAAGATAATAATATTACCTTTAAAATCTAACGTGCAATATCATGAATATTTAGACCTACTAAAAATATAACTGGGCCAAGAATTGACCCTTGGGGGATTACAGGCGATTTTGGTTAAGTTGTACTGCTGATCACATTTATATTGACATACTCTTTTAGTTTTGCAAAGTACGATGAAATCTACAGATTTAATGAAGGCGCTGTTAAAGATGCGCTTGTTGAAAAAACTTTGTAAATAATTCGGATATGCACCTCATTTAATTTTGCTAGTCAATTAGTCAAAAAGTGTCATTTTAAATCAATTCAAAACGGTCAAAACAGATACAGGTAGCTTGATTGATATTTTGTGTGTATGTATTATATGAATATACTTAACTTTAATAAGAAAAATATTTAAGTAGCTAAAATTTATAATTTGTGATTTCAAGTAATACTTTTTTTTTCATTCATGTATTAAATCAAATATTTAAGCAATCGTCTCTAATAAATTAATATGTTGTTATAGGTCATTCGGAATAAAGTGAGCACTTAAGATTTAACCTTTGAAAAAAAAAATATGTAGTCATTACTGCATATTTGTCAATATTAACAAAACTTACATTATTATGGTTGGTAGCGAATCATTGCATGTAGTTTCGTGTATTTTCTTATTTTAATACAGCATTACTGAAATGACATCAAATGCAATCGACCTCTCTGTATGCCATATACTTTAAATTAGTTATTTATGATCTTATTGACATACCTAATGACTGTGTAGTGTGACTAAATCATCGCCACCATAAAGTGATGCAACACACGCTGAATTCAATACTGTCGTTGACACATTGCCGCTAACGCTCGCACCAGAGACGTTCAAAATCCCACCGACAGGTGGCACCAGAGTTAGGTTTTCGCTCGCTGTATTTGTTCGTTGTGTAATATATATGGGTTTCTGATGCAACACATTCAAAAGCATTAGAAGTAACTGTTTATGGATATCATTGCTAAATTATGTGAAGTCATTCTGTTATGTTTCACGATCGCCAGCCTAAGAATATGGAATAAGAAATAGCTTATTTTTCTGTTCCGCACATTAAGAAAGTATGTTTTTTATTGTTTTTGTAATTGTGTCGTCTTAGTTTTTGGCGGTATGCTGAACGGAACTTGAATTCTTGAATTGTGTGTGTGTCGTGTGTTTTTATAGTGGCGGTTTTGAATTACAAATTAATTTACTTACGAATTAATATACTACGCATGCATTTGCGAGATAAGTAACGGCAATAGTGTGTGTCGTAACCAATTAGAGTCGATGCGTGAAAACAGTGTCATAAAACTTTAACTCGCAGGTATTTATAACCCGTTCATTTAATGAGTAGATATTATAAATAAATGGTATCGCAGCAGTGTAATGTAAACACAATGTACAAGTCTATATACATTAAATCACGTGGTAATGTTTATGTCTACATGCGGCGGAAAGATGTAAACTGGCGGAAAATAGAACTTAATCAGGGTTTTTTGAGTGCCCACTTTGTCCCGAATCACCTATAATTATCTCTAAGTATGTTTTTCTGTTGAGAGTTTTAAATGTTTAATTAAGAATTTTTTAATGCACAATTAACCAAGTTTTTTTGTCCATCAATACAATAATCAACAACAACAAACAAAAGTGTGCCACCGTCATTGGTACCAACACCACTGCTGGTTGGGTGTGTCGTTGGTCCACTTGTTTTGGACTTTCAGCTGATGCAAGCAGTCTTTGTGCCACCGTGCCCAGAAAGATTGGTGAAGCTGCTGAAGAAGAGTCTACCTAGAGAGTCGATTAACTGAAACTGCAGTTACATCTTCTTCTGGGAAGACCTTAGGTAAGCTTAGGGTCAAGGCGTGGCTAGGTGTTATTGCACGAAAGTCTACTGGATCTGTAGTCAATTTACACAGTGGTCTCGAGTTAAGTTTGCTTCTACTTTGGTGGGCACAGTGTAGAACTCCTCATAACTCAACAACTGCTTCCCAACAACCTTAGTGAGGTGTGACTTGACCGCCTTGATCCCTGCTTCCCATAGACCTCCATAATGAGGGGCTCCAGGTGGGTTGAAGTGCCAAGTGATATGTTGGTTGCACAATGCTTGTCGGAAAGTTTCATCTTTGGTCGTACTAAGAAGGAATGTGTATGATTCCTTCAACTGAATACCGGCACCAATGAAATTTGTTCCACAATCGCTGAAGAGTTCTTACACCACCCCCGATGTGCCACAAATTTTCGTAAAGCAGCCAAAAATACCTCAGTACAGAGAGATGACACCAATTCTAAGTGGAGGGATTTTGTGACCAAACAAACAAACAAATGTAAGCTTTAAACAACCTAGGTTTTCTAGCTCTGAACATTGTAATGGTGAACGGACCAGCAAAGTCCCCTCCCGTCTTCGAAAATAGCTTTGCTTGAGTCACTCTTTCAGCAGGAAGGTTTCCCATTCGTGGTGTGGTATGTTGTGGTCTGGAACGAAAACGTATAACAAGTGTGCATCCTGCATTTCACCACATCTCGGACATTAACAATCCAGAAATCTTGCTGAAGTATTGACAGCAAATGTTGCGGTCCCAGATGGAGCCGATCTTTATGCAGTTGGTCAATAATGAGTTCTGTCAAACGACAATTATTGGGAAACAGCACCGGATGCTTTTGATTTTGTGGCAATTCTGAGGCCTGCAGCCTTCCATCAACTCGAAGAATGCTATCTGTATCAAGAAATGGGTTTAGTTTTATATGATTGTCAGGACATTTCCCTTTCTCATCAGAGGACAATTCTGATACAAAGTTTATATGCTGGGTTATTTTTACCCATAACATTAAAGCTCTATGCAGCTCTTCGACTGCTTAAAAAGGAGTCTGGATCATGGTTATCAGACTTTCGCCTTAAGAAATGCAGACAATAAGCAGTAATTCTCTTTTCTTGTACAGGCATGAGAAATGATGCAAAAGTGAACAATAAACCACTTGTGCCAAACCTGCCATTGAAGTAGTGGTTGCGACAAGTTCTTCAACCAATACATCACAGTTTTTATCAACCAGAAGTTCACTGCGATTTGGCCAAACATTCTTAGTTTTCTTTAACCACGAAGGTCCATCTTACAACAGTGGATGTCCTACAAGTTGAGAAGGTAAGAGGCCTCGTGACGAGCAATCTGCAGGATTATGCTCTATTGGCACGTGATGCCACCACTCTGGAGAGGTGTTAGTTTGGATTTCCCCGACTCTGTTGGCCACAAAGGTTTTCCAGCGATATGATGATGACCGAATCCGTGCCAATGTTACAGTGGAGTCAGTCCAGGCAAATTCATGGTCAATCTTTAGTATTAACTCAAAAACAGCAATGACATAATGGAGCATTTTTGCTAGCAGTAATGCTGCACACAATTCGAGCCTCGGAAGTGAAACCCGCTTGATGGGTGCCATGTTTGACCACCCCGAAAGAAGATGTATAGACACTGACCCATCCTGGTGCACAACTCGTAAATATACAACTGCGGTGTAACCCACCTCCGAGCTGTCTGAAAAGCCATGAAGTTCCACTAGGTCATCTGCAGTGCCTACTAAAGGTCCTCTAGGTAATTTAACTCTTTCAAATAGTGGAATTTCTTGCTTGAGTTGGAGCCATTTCATTTGAATATTGGCAGGGAGTTCTGCACCCCACTCCACAAAATAATCCATAGCTGTGAAAACCTTTACAAGCAATAGTAAAGGGGATAACCAGCCCAACGGGTCAAATATTCTTGCTAGATCAGAAAGGATTCCCTGTTTTGTGGCACCTTGACTTTGAGGCTGTACATGATAGGAAAATTGGTCACTGCTAGGATTCCACTGCAGCCCAAAACCTTCAATGTGGGATGTTCATCTTAATCAAACAGGTGAGAACAGACTGTTGAAGTTGAGATGATGACAGTCCGTCAAGGAACTCTCGATTATTGCTTGTAAATTTTCTAAGGTGAACCCCCCCTCCCCTTCTTCTTCTATAGTTCAACCAGTTCCACCTGTAGGAGCGATGCCTCTGCTATTGAACTTGCATTTGTAACAATGTCATCTACATATATATGTGTCAGATGTTAAGGCTGCAGCTCCAAGGGGGTAGTTGTGATCTTCAGTCTTTACAAGTTGCTGCAGCGTACGAAGAGCCAGGAATGGTGCCGATGCTACCCTATAAGTTATAATTTTCAAGCAATACTCTTGTACTGGTTCGGATTCCTCTGAACGCCATTGAATTCCGTGAAAGTCTTGATACTCATTATGTACTAGCATTTGTCTATACATTTGTTGAATGTCAGCAGTGAACACAATATGGTGCTGAAGAAACTGTAGAATTTAATCACTTATTTCACATTGCAGCTTTTGGCCTGGCAGTAGAACATCATTCAGTGAGATACCTGATGATGTTTTCGCTGACGCATCGAATACGACTCGAAGCTTGGTAGTTGTACTGTCGCTACCAATAATAATACCACGTATGTCTTTTGTGCAGATTTTTGTGTACAATTTAGTGTTTTAATTACATTATTACATTGAATAGTTAGTAAGCGGTGAATCACAATATACTTCATGGTTGCTATCACCAGCAATGCCAGATATGTCGACCAGGGCAAAAAGTGAAATATATTGCTTAGTGGATAATATGGCACGTAAATGACTACATTACTTATGCAGCGTTGAGATCGTTTGTCGTTGTTTAATGAACATAGGATTGAGTCCTGTATGGCAAAATACGTTTATCATGCTATACTTGGAAAGAGTGCATTGTCTACCTTTTATTTTTGTAAAGTTGCAACGGAAATGTCAGTGTATAGAAAAAGAAGAAACGTTATTTGCATTTGAGGTAAATGCAAGTTTCGCCCAAAATTAAAAATGTATGCTCTTTGAAAAATATTAGAAAAATTCAGCCACAACCTTTACAGAAGAGCAGTATGCCATAATGTTTTAATTGTTGTAGTTTTAATTGATAAGTTTAACTCATATTGTTATAAAATTGAAAAAAATTAATTGATTTGTTTAATTTATTTAAAATTTTACACGTCCTCTTAACAGCTTCACAACCGCAAAGGTACACGGGTGCAAAAAGAAAAGGTATTGTTCACAGTTTACTTAAAAAATAGTGCTATTAAGTTAAAGAAGTTTAAATTTTTTTGATTCGTGTATTTGTACGTGGAAGATACTAACATTTTCAACACGAAAGAAATATTTTAGGAGCAGTTTGATTGAAACCAGTAGAAACATTAGAGTGCAGTTGGTTAGAATATGTTAGCCAAATGTAATTCCTAATAATCTTTACGCACAACACTGTTATGTGAAAGAAATTCGAATTGTAGATGCATTTCATTTAACCACACAATTGCAGTATGATCTTATCAACTATTTCACCTGCTCTCAACAAGAACGCAGCATTACTGAACATATATTTTTACTGTGTTTAGGTGTTTATTCCGAAATATTTCCTCAAACTAAATCTTTTTCATGAGAGAAATGGCAGTGACAAACGATTTTTTTTGCGCGTGTTTCTCATTTGATCTTTCAAGAAAGCTATATTTATAGAAATATATTATCACGAAAAAAAAAAACCTTTTTACTTAAACTTTGTTAGACATGTGTCTGTAAAGTGAGCAACATGCAATTTGTAAATTTTTGTTATTTGTTGATACAAACACATCAGTATGCGTAACGAATACAGTGTATATATTTAACCATACTCAAATTAAATACCTTGATTCACCTACTATACCAATATTTTGCTCGTATAAATATTTACATTTTTTGTGACTTGATAGTTAGATCTTCAAAACGTTTATGTTAGTTCCAGGAGAAAAATGAAAAACTTTCTCTTACAGCATGATTGATGTATCTTGTAAAAAAAAAATTAGTTTCTTCATCATTAAATTTCAAATAAAGAAAAATGTTACGTTGTATTAATTTTAAAGCTCAATATTAGCTTTATAGCCCTAAACACGAGAAGTAGATTGGTGTGGTCTCTGGTGGGCAGTGGAGGAAGCACGAGCCTGAGAAGCTCAGTTAGTTCTGCCAAGCACATATAGGAGTGCCAGTTGTTGAAACTCAGGCGATGGTGGCGATCCCACTGGCGAAGAACTGTAACCTTGGTTGATGTACCTTTTTAGAATTATACATGTTCAACGATTTTGCTAGGCAGGTAGAACGAAGGACACTTTTCTTCCATCACTGACGATCCTAAAATGGTTTTTAAACATTCATTTGTGCTAAAGTCGTTTATCCAAAATCATATGTCCTAAATTCGTTTGTCTTAAAATCGTTTGTCCTAAAACCATTAGTCCTAATTTCTTTTGTCCTAAAATCGTTTGTCCTAAAATCGTTTGTCCTAAAATCGATTGTCCTAAAATCGTTTGTCCTAATTTCATTTGTCCTAAAATAATTTGTCCTAAAGTCATTTATCCTAATTTCGTTTGTCCTAAAGTCATTTGTCCTAAAAGGTGTTTGTCTTAAAGTCGTTTGTCCTAATTTCGTTTATCCTAAAGTTAAATTTCCGTTTTTAAATACATTTGTCCTAAAATCGTTTGTTCTAATTTCGTTTATCCCAAAGTAATTTGTCCTGAACTACATTTGTCCTAAAATTGTTTGTCCTAAAGTCATTTGTCCTAAAATCGTTTGTCCTAAAGTCATTTATCCTCATTTAGTTTGTCCTAAAGTTGTTTGTCCTAAAATCGTTTAACCTAAACAGCATTTGTCCTAAAATCGTTTGTCCTAAAAGTGTTTGTCCTAAAATTAGGATAAACGATTTCAGGACAAACGACGTGTACCCTGTTTTGTTTCTACTTCGTCGCCGGACTGTTAACATCGCTTCGGAGTGCTCTGAATCCATGCATGTGCGCCTGGCGTACCTGTATGACGACGAGATACAGAACTTGTGTTGTTTGCGCCGCGGCGGAGACTGCAGCGACCAACTGCAACAGAAACGCGTCCCGCGGGTGGCGGATACGGGAGCGCCTCGCTGAGGTGTTGTTGGAAATATTCAAATACCAGCTAGTGGACCAAACTGGCATCGTGTTTCTGGACGGCCGGCGCCGCGCGCATCTAGTACTTTTGACTATTTGCGCGCGGCGGGGGCCCCCTGGACTCGGCATCGCTGTGAATAAAATGTACTGTTCTATACATTATTTTGTGTGGCACAGTGCATTTGAGGATTGGTGCGGCTGTATTTTCTACTCATTACGGCGCTCGGGATTAGTACTTTGACTATTCTCGTGCGTCCTGGTGTGTAGAGAAACAGCCAGGATGTAAAAACTTGACCGGCATGCGCTGGGGGCGAGAGGCTGCGAAGTGAAGACTGAAGAATCGGCTGTGCTGATCTGCGAGTTGATCGAGGCCTACTACAGCGAGATCCAATGCCAGGACCAAGCAGCAAGTAGTCATACAGCGCGACTGGGGAATGCACTACCGGATGAACGAAACCGAAGCACTGGGGAACAGCTCGCCACTGACTGCCTCAAGATCGGAGTCTGCTTGTCGTTCCAGTTTAAGGCGGGTTGGAGCTTGCCTTGGCCGTCCGTCTCCCATGTCTGCTGCCTCACGAGGACGTAATTTTTATAATGTTAGTGAGATAATTTAAGCTCAATGAAAGGCACCAGTCGTTTTAACTGTTGGCAACGAACAGGCACCACAAACCCCCAGCAGCACTCGCCTGCCCTCTGTCAACATCCTCGGCCGCGACTGCCTCGGTAGTTCGCGTGCCAGCCGCTAGGGGAGTCCCCGAGGCGCGTCGTGCGGACTAGTTCGCCCGGCCGCCGCGGTGTGGCGCCTCTGGCTATGACTGGGGTTCGCCAAGCTGAGCGAAGCTCGCCGGCTGCAGTATCGTGCGCGACGAGTGCCGTAGTATGGGATAGCCCTGTGCTGCGGCCCTCGACGCTCGTGAATGCTGTGTACAAATGCCCGCAGTATCTGAGCAAGCCCCTGCTCGTCTATTTTCATTCGCCTTCGCAACACATCACCCTGATCCCACAGGTAGCAGTCTGTACTTCTTCTGCCACTGTACTGTGGCACGCATGCATGACTCTTGTCACTGGTTTTCCCCCAGTGGCCTCGCGGGTTTACCAGTGACCCTATAAAGGGCATTATAAGCCCAGTTTACTCAGAGGGAAGAGCCAGGCCAAAAGCCTTGGCTTGGCTCTTCAATAACCTCGTGTTCGGCACTTAGCCATGTTCCTCCTAAACCCGAACCTGCATGGTAGTTTATTTGTTCGTATGAGCACTTTAGCTCGGCATACATATACCCCCCTCGCCTTCAACTCCTCCCATAGTAGTTAATATACCAGGGTGTGCACCCTTCAGGGCACACCAGAAAAAAAAAAAAGAAGCCTACTGTGTTTCGTTTTGTCTCATCTTTTGTGTCGTTTGTTGTTTTTTCTGTTTGTGTCCGACATCTTTGTGTTTTGTTTAGCCTCATCGTTGTGCTGTTCCCTGTATTTCTGTTTGTGTTTTTGTTTCGTCTCATTGTTGTGTCGCATGTCAACTAAGCTCTTTTTATATTTTTGTTATTTCTTTTATTTTCTGTTTGTTCCTTGTTTTAGCTTACCAGATTCCAGTTTTGGAATTTCATGTTGTGTATGTATCCTGATGACTAAAAGCCTAATCTGCTTATTTATGTTTTCTTGTCTTATTTTTAGTTTTCTTTTGACAGTTATTTATTTCGCAATGGAGTATGTCCAAGTAAATAAATCCAGTCATGCACTGCCCTTTCCAAGTCTCAAAGAGCACCAAAGTAATCAGTTAGACTAACTCCCACTGATATGGTTGTGATTTGATTCCTGGCACTGGCGTAATGTTAAAGGAAAAATGTTGGACTCACATCTGGGAGGATGTAGGTTCTATTCCCAACTCAGCCATCCTTATATGTGTTATTCATATTTACAAAAATCTCTTCAGGTGAATGTTGGGGGTGGATTCCTTACAAAAGGCAGGTTCCACGGTGGCCAAATGGTCAGATCACTTGCGTCCCACTAAGGCGATCCGGGTTCGATTCCTGGCAGGATGGGATGGATTTTCACATGTGTAAGAATCATGCTAGACAATGACGTTGGTTGGTGAGTTTTCTTGGTGATCTCCTGTTTCCCCCATCTCATCATTCTGATGCAGCTCCATACTCGCATAATGCCCACTCTTCATCAGTGCTAAGGACCTAGATATTAAGCATTGATAAAAATCTCTCCATTTCATGTACCAAAGGCCTTGACAGATTTCTTCCCAAGTTACCTTAAACTGTCCATTTTTGTGTTTTTGTTTGTAAGATACTGACTGTAGACACAATATATTAAATCCACTTTCTCGACCTGAAACCCGGGCGGAATCACATTAGAGTTACACATTTGCGGGAATTGTGTGACTTGGTTGTTCCGTTTTCTGTTATCTTTCATTTCCTCTGCTCTTCCATTCTGGCACTGTGCCGTGCTCACACCATTTACTCTCCATCAGCTCTGAAGACCAAAGTTGTAAAGAACCACCCAATTTCTCCAGGGCATGCTGTCTTTCCAGGCCTGGGCCAGTTCGTCAGCACATTGCAGAATGTATATCAGTTAGGCTCTTCTCAAGATGTTCTGATCCCCTAGTACTGTCACAGCTAACTGACTGCCATACAATTCAAATGTACTTATATTCAGTTTCTGATAACTTCGTGAAAGCGAAACTTCATACTATTTATTTTGCAAATTCCATTTCCAGCACCATCATCAAACATAGCTATGTTTGTGTGAAAACTAAGACATATGCAATTTCCCTTCTAAATGTCCTGTATATCCTGTGGTGATATTGGTACTTAGGTGCAGGTCTGCAAGTAAATTAAGTTTATTTGATCAATACATCTAACCAATACTATCCATATTTGACACCCACGGTCAACCTCGATTTTTACATGCGAGTATCTGGTTAGCAGGTTCTTTCTGGAATCTTCTATTTCACCTGTGCTTGCATTAGCTGCTGCTCTATTTATTCATCCACATCTGTTTCCAAGATAGTTTAAAAATTATAGTTGTTATGAGCAACTGAAATGTCTCCACTCAATAAAATGTGTGTCAGAATAATTATGAGCACAAAACATGTTAAATAGAACAAAAAGTATTTAACAATTAATGGTGTGCAAGGAATAAAGTGTGTTTGCGAGATGTAAGCATTAAAACGTGCATTACTTCTACCTTTGTCACTGACATTAGTCTGTCTCAGTCACATAGTTCGTTGCAGAAGAGTTCAAATGGAGCAGTAAATCAGCTGATGGCAAGTTAACCATTGAAGAAGTTGAAACAAAAATTATTATGAAGAAGCCTTCTTATGTCGACAACAAAGCTGTAATTGGAGAGTAAAGTTCTTGCAGTTCAGTGTGTAGCAAATAAAAAAGCTAAATTATTAACAAGTGGGTTAAGTAAGCTTTCCAACGTAAGTAATTATGGTTATCTGCAATACTACAAACTATTGTCACTTTAGCAATCGATGCTGCATTGATTAGAATATAGGTTATCACAAAATGGGGTGAACAGGATCAAACGTTAAAACAAATTTCTCGCAACTTATCTTTTTAAAAATAAGGTTCCAAAAATTACTTGTAAATACTACCTATTAATTTACCTGTCAAGAAAAAGAACATTTTCTAAAGTATATTTTACACTGGTAGTTTTGTACTAGAGTGTTTGGTCCTATTCGTCCCAGTAATCCTATTAACCTTGTTTTATAGTAGCCAACTTACTTCCATTAGTTCCTTAAAAATGGTAGGCCTATTGGTGTGCCAGTATTTACATAAGCAAGTGTTTTATTTTACAAAATTTCTGCATGGAACTAGAGAAGTGAAAAATAAAGACAGGTATGAATTAGACTTCAGTGCAATCACCTCTCTATGCGAGGACTATGTCACTATGAATATATCTATTGGATTGCCAACTGTGTTCCAGTTATTTTACTAGTAGTTAAAATTTGTACTTAAAATTCATACACAGATTTTCCTATTTTCTTTTATAAGAATTCAGATAGTGGTTTATGAAGAAGCATTTTTCTGACCTGTACTTGTAGTGACTTGTTACTTCCCTATTTAACCCTCCCCCTCCCAGGGTATTTAAGCACAACTGTCTCCCCAGTAATGTTTCACTGGCTTAGTAAGCAAACTTTGCTACAAACTGATGACAGTAGAACGTCTGGAGCACTGAAAGCATCATAAATATTGCTACATAATAGCTTTGTTTAGGCGGTATACACCTAGCTGCAACTTTTACAACTTCTACACCCAATCCGCAACCTTGCGTTTTTCTTGCCGGAAGTGACGTTCTGGTTATTACAACCAAAGCGTTCAGGCGGCGGGTATAACTACAACTTCTACACCCGGGTGCTACACCTTCTACACCACCTCTGCGAGGTGGAGTAGTTTGGGTGTAGAAGTTGTAAAACAGAATTCGGCGCTATTTTCGAAACATGTTAAAAATAGCTGTGTTGTCTTAAGAAGTTGGCTCTCCAATTTTGAATCAGAACATCTGCACTATAGTAAAAATTGTATTCTGCTTCATCTGGGAGATGTGTAAAATAAAATTTCTATTTGTATTGCTATTTTTAGTAACATTTGTGGGTTATGTTACTACTTGTAATGAATATAGCCTAATTATGATACCAACTCGTAAAACTAACAAAATTAATTTAAGAAATGACATTCCTTCTCCAGTAGAACTACCTGTTGTGTGACGTGATGTATGAAATGAGCTACATAAAGGTTATACATTAAGGTTATATGACCAAAAATTTTATTAAAATTTGTAATTCGATCAAAACACTATACAGATTTGCTCAAGTAGGTGCTGTAACGGCACGATAATCATCTGATTCATCACCTGCATCTGTTTTTGCTTGCATTCAAATATCTCGCAATATTTACAATTTAATGTCATGTCACTAACACAAAAAGTAAACAAAACAATTCACACTCATCTACACCTAGGCGTTCAGGCGGACTTTCTGCACTTCCTACACCTTTGGTCTCTGGCCATCTACACCCACTACACCCAACTACACCTTTGGGTGTAGAAGTTGTAAAAGGTACAACCCGCCTAAACAAAGCTAATTATTCCGTTCACACAGATATTTCACTAGTGACTGCGAAGTTTGTATATAGAAATCTGAGCAGTAAAGTTGCTATATACATTTTGTTTGGGCAGGAGTGTCTTGTGCAACAGTATTGTACACACTCCACAATGTCGGACAGATATTATTTTTTGCTAAAGGATTTTAGGTTATCCCCAGATAGTTTAGTACAGTAATGATAAGTAGGCTTTGCTTTTCTTTTAATGTATGGTTATGCTCATTAAATTGAAAAAAAATAGTACTCTATTTAAAGGAAAAAACAACAAATTATTTGTAGTATATTTTTAATGATATCAGTTGGGATATATGGCACTACAAAAAGGGGGAAAAAGTTATTGCATTACCTTCAACAGATTTTAATGTCATTTGTTTCTATTGGCAGTCAACATTGTGTGGGGCGTACTCATGTGTGAAATTAAATGTGTTTGGCGAAAAACAGTTCTGTTACACAAACAACATTTAATACCGCCAGATAACTCTGGTTCAACATTATGAACATTCCATTTATGTCCTAAAAATATTTCCGTTTACAAATAATAGTACAACACAAATCCCACGAAAACATTATTTTTTATTTAAACTGCCTCAGTGAGCATTTATCCTTAGAGGCTACACATAAAAACACTATTGACAGCATGACGTTACTTTAGAGAAATTTTATTGAACCTTCATAACCTTCAAGCAAGTAAGGTACATTACAACACACAACTTAAAAGTTTACTTTAAAATTAACAAATGGCAACTTTTAACAATTTACACAGTGAATAACACCATTATATTCTGCCGCAAGACGATTCCAAGGTTGGAAAACAATCGCGTACACCGTACACGTGAGTAGTGAACAAATACCTACAGACAACACTAATTTTTGCGCGAAAAAACAAGTTCAATACGGAATCTACAGGATGATGAAAAAAAAAAAAAATTCATATTCTGTTCCATTCCACGATGTTCAATATCAGCAGGTGATGTCACATGATCTGCTCCACTTGGCGCATGCGCAGTAACGGCCAAGTCTGTCCACAGACGTTCGTGTAGATCGAGGCTAGCTTTACTGTCTGCACGACTTCATCCAAATTGCACTAATTTAATCTGTCTTGCAGTTTTTGTGTGTCGGAAAGACAAACAGGTGCGCCACATAATGTCAAAATTATTCATAATGACCTAATTTCATGGAGGTTGTACAATAACATGTCTCGATAGAAATGTAGAACGAAACAGCTTTATAATTTATTTCTCGCTGGTCATACTTTCTTATAGGATCGTCAGCCTTGAAAGTTTACAAACTAAATTGTCCTCTAATAACTAATATCCTATAAAATAAAAAGCTTACATTTCTTTTTTTTAGGTACTTACGTTAGGATCATTCTGATGCGAACACTACGTCAATATATCTACTGGTTAGATAAGTATCATCGGCTGATAGAAAACAAATTTTATGCCTTTTCTCCCCTTTAGATGCAAAATTTCACATCTTAAATATTTCTTCAAGTATCCAAGTGAGGTGAAAATCATGACGATACCTTGTTCAGTCGAAGCAAAATCGATCATTCATAAAAACACATACAAGCCGTGTACAGTACCGAGTGTTAGAATTTTGAAAAATCTTGAAACCTTTTTATGGACATTTACGTAATCATCAACCTAAAGCAAAAATAAATTTAATATCTCGATTGGTTCGATGTATATGGAGGAATAAACTGAAATACATTTAACGTATTTTCACCCCACTAATTAAAGAATTTTGAAACGTAATAGGTCCGTCATAGACATTCGTATACGCAACTAACTGAAGTAAAAATCATAACGATAGTCAATACTGTTTGAGTGATATAGACAATTAATATAAAAAAACATATTTTGCTCTTTTTACTGTTTGGGGGTCGAATTTTAAAATATCCAAAATGAATTTATTAGATTTACCTAACATCTCGTAGGATTCGATAGATACCGATAGTTAAACGGAAACACATTTAAGGTATTTTCACCCCCTTAAGTTTTGGGGTTACGAGAAATCCTTAAATTGGCTAAAAATGCATTTTTAAGGGTGTTCTAGTAAAACATAAATCACTAATATAGGCCGTCTGGTTCGAGCTCTATCGACGTTACTTCTGAAATACATTTTACCAGTTTTCACCCCTTTAGAGGTCGAATTTCGAAAAATCACTTTTTAGTGCTCGCCTACAACCTGAGAGGAAACCACACAAAAAATTTGGGTTTGTGCTGCAGTTTGATATATCAGTCAGTCAGAATTCTCTTTTATGTATAGAGATAACATTTAGACAAATAATTAAACAGTGAAGGGTAAAATGATTAACAAAACAACATCAAAATACCTACAAGTATATAGTTTCCAACTTTGCCACATGAGCACTGTTTCATAACGTTCGAATCTATCCACTATAAATTCCTTAACCTTATGTAAAAGTGTCGTTTCGGACACAACTAAGACACGTAATGGAATTCTGCGCTTGTTGGCCCGACTGTTTGCACTACAGCCAAATCAACTGTGACGCATGCTGCGCAGCATCGTTTTGTGGTTCCCAGCCTCCGCCTTGCCTTGAGCCAGTTCCCTTCTCCATCTCCCACAGCTTGTCCCATCTCTCCCTGCTGTCCCGCACATGTTCAGTGCATCCCACACCCTTAATATTTTCCGTGTGTCCATCCTCCGCTAGTCCTTTCACGACCTTGTCCGAGGCAGATAGGATGGCATTGTTGAATGGACGCCGCCTGGATACATGCTTCCCGCAGCACATGCACCTGAGCTCACAAAGGAGGGTTACCACCCCTACAAGCAACCCCTCCCGCCAGCCGCCTCAGATGTGCATCGAACCAGAGCACTCCTGCCTCCATGATGGCCGGCTCACTCATCATTTCCACGCTCATCAGTGCGTGTATAAAAGACACAACTTTTGCCGAAACAGGCAGTGTTCCTGGGTCGGCGAGACCGACACTCCTGCCCTCATGCAGTGTTCAAGTCGTCGAGAACAGCAAGTCTAGCGCCTCGCTGCGCCGGCCGAGACTTCACAGCTTATTTCTGCTAGTTTATATTACAACTTTCTCTCGTTGGGAAGAAGAGGGTTCCAGTGTCCGCTGCCCTTCGACGGATCGTGTCCGCGAGAAGTCGCCCGTCGCATGAAAGAAAAGCCAGCAAAGACGAGCCTACATCCACAGCCTTGGCCTCCCATCGGGCTCTAGTGCTTTTTTTATTGCTGCTTTCTGCGCCTCCTGGCATAGCGACTTGGCACACGGTGGTTTTTATTGTTCTTTCGAGCAACAAAATCACATTTAAACAGACCTTCCCTTTTGTCTGCTTTAGCTCTTTGCTCCCTGTTCCTTTCTGTTACCCAAACCCAATTATTTTTCTCTTCGAGTATTCTGCAGTTTGGGTCTGTAAAGTAAGTATACTTGGAGACCAGAAGCTAACTCTTGTTCTGGGAGACTGTCGCCTGTTTATCTACCCCATCTGCAGCTTATCGTCAGTGGTGAGACAGCACTACACTGGGCAGGTCTCTCAGAGCTTCGCCACACCGGCATCCGCCATTCACGCCTAACCAGAAGCCAGAAATCGTGGTTTGCCTTGTAGCACCCCAGTTCCATGTGGGAAACAGCGGCTGGGACAGCTGCCGTGCTTTGCATTGGACTCAATAGTTCCTCAACGTGAGGCACGTCATCTGGATTCACATGTCTTATTTTTACTTAACTTGTTGGTCTTTTGAAGCCCTTTCAGTTTGTTGACCGCAGATACTCTGGACACCTGCTCCCTTTTCAAGTAACGTCGCTCACCTTCACTCCAAAGGTAATCTAATCCAAGGTATACCCAAGCATAGGGCAGGCAAAAGACAGGCTGCTTGTGCCAAGCTAGCGGAGTCGGTAAAGGAAGTACTGGCCACACCAAACCCATACACAGGGATCTACATGGCACAAAAGGATGTGACAGCAGCACAGCGTCGAGGAGAGACTGTAGAGGGTGTTATCCTGCTCATCAGGTGTCTGGAGGTGACACTGCTCCTCAAACCCCTTGTTTACACCCCTCCCAAATCAGTCTCATCATGCTCATGGCCCGCTACTTCCTCTCACCTCAAAGCCCTCACCTTCTCTTCCGGGAATCCTTCTCGCCAAAGAGTCCCTATTACTGCAATTCATATTTAACCTTGTCCGACGAGGACCAGAACCAAGCCTATGCTGCGACCTCCAGCACCGAGACCTCCAGTGTGTGGCTTCACTCCTGCAGCTCGCCCAGGCCAACAGCAACAATAGAGAAAAGAGAAATCAGCTACCCTATCCGATACCCCAGGTTAGTTCACGTCATAGTCTCCAGGTAACCAAGAAGTAGACTCCTCGTTGGGTGGGGAAGGCTCGTCGACTTTCACCCTACTTCCCGACACCCACCACATGGGGCGTCATATAATTTCTGGCTCCACAACGCGGGGCGAAGTACCGCAAGATGAATTACTGAACAATGTCGTCAGATAACCTGAGGCCATCCCCATTGGTGCACAGTACTGGAAGACATCCTCAAGACTACGGCAGTACTAAGAATGGGAAAGGACCCCTGAGGTTTACTTTACTTCGAAGTATGAGAAAACACTCTGTGGCGCCCAAGAAACCACCAAAATGGTCATAATAACCATTGTGAAGCATCAGAGTACTCCAGCACTGAGCAACAAAGCATTCAGTGTGCTCACTGCGGTGGATTATACCATTACACATGCATCGGATGGGAAGAAGCCGACAGAGAACTAGGAGGCCTTCAATACAGTTGTCAACAATGCCGAGAAAGACAAAAGAGATGTGATCTGTAGGGATGTCCAGGTAAAGGACGCATTCGCATTGCCTGTAGCGAATGCCCACACATCTTTCACAACCTGTGACTCGGATGGTCTCACACGACGAGACATTGACTGACTCTACTTCCTCTGTCCGGTATTTTGAACAGAATGCCCAGCTGACCACGTAAGCCAGGAGCCTAGCAACAAGGAAACAACAAACCTGGTGGAATATACTGGCAAGCCTCACGAAGACCCTCGCTAAATCCTCGAAACCTGCGAAGCTGAATTCCGTAGAACCAGAACGCCGTCTACAACTCAGCCCGAGAGCAGCTGTATGGCGAAGCCCTGAGTTGGTGGAAGAAATATGGGGAATTCGTTACCTCATGGGAGCAGTTCATGACAAGGCTGCAAGCCCACTTCTCTGGGAAAAACGTATTAGGTCGTCTCACAGAAGAACTGTACACACAGTACGAAAAACGCAGGGGAAGAAGCAGAAATCTTCATACATTTCCAAGTCCTACTGCTACAATGCTTACAGCCTGAAATGGATGACTGCAGTGCTGCAGAGATGATCGTTCTTCAGCTGCAGCTCGAGATAAAACACCACTTGTGTCACCCAGCACCCATAACAATAGAAGATTTGGTTCGATTAGCCAAAATACAGGAGCAAGATATTGCAGAAGCAAGACAATGCAAAGCTACTTCCTCGCAAGCCAAGGAGAAAGGAATGGGCCACAAGCCAAGCCCACCCCCACCTCCTCCTGCAAAGCCTCAGCTACCCAAGTTTTGGCACTGCCCAGGCCATCACTTTCATAAAGATTGCCCTGTTCTTGTGGCAAAGAAGAAAGATACGACTGCACCACTGTAGAAGCTCTTCCAGAGAACTCCCCAACTACTCCGACGGGAAAAGAGGAGACCGGGAAAATAAGCCCCTTCTCCGGTTCCACTAAAGGGGTATACCAAGTTGTCACACCATCTACAGCAGAGACAATACAACCCCCCTTCGCATAATGGTAAATACAGAGTGCCAGGACAGGATGACATAGTTGGACACTGCAGCTACAGCCAACTTCGTACACAAGTCCTGTACCAATGCACCAATCAAACCTAACCAAAAACCAGTACACATGACACAAGAAGGGACAGAACTCCAAACCAGTGGAACTGTCACCTTAACCATGAGCATCGGAGACCAAGATATGATCGCTGACTTCATAGTAGCCAATAGTCTATGGGAGGAAGTTATCTTGGGACACCCCTGGCTCCAGCACCAGCCTGCCATAATCGACTGTGGTCAAGAACGAGTCTACTGGAGGACCAATCGCAGATAGTCAGTCGTCTGGCGACACTCTAGAGCTGTCCCACCGAGTCAGCCTTAAGCAGTAAAGATGTCAACCACCAACTAAATGATCCATAAGCTCACGAATTGGCTGATCTGCTGAACCAAAAGAACCAGGTATTCCAATATCTGGGTACCTTAGGCCAAACCTCGACCATGGAATATGAAATCAGGCTCACCTCGCAGCAAGTGATTTACAATTCACCTGGTACACAGACTCCTGCAAAACGGAAGGTGATAGAAAACCAGATCGCAGAAATGAAGCAACTGGGTATCATCCAGCCCTCTTAATCTGTATACAACTCAAAAGCAGACCATAGCCCTACCAGACCTCAACTTGGGACACACTCTCAGGACTTCAGGCCAAGCCCGTATCTTCAGCAAACTGGATCTCAGAAGTGGATACTGGCAGATTCCAGTAAAACCCGACTCCAGAAAATACAGAGCTTTCACTGCCCCAGATGGAGACAAATGGGAATTAACTGTCATGCCTTTTGGCCTTGAAAACACTACAGCTACTTTCCAAAGAATCATGTCTGCCATAGTCCTAACAGGGTACATTGGCTAGTTCTGTCATGCCTACCTGGATGATGTCATCTTATTCTCAAACACATGGGAAGAGCACCTATACCACGTGCAACTGGTTCTCGAATGCTTCGAACTGCACTAACTTATCTGCAGGATGGACAAATGCTGCTTTGGTGAAACTTAAGTCGATTTCTCAGGGTATCGCATAACTCCTACTAGCAACTCGGGCAAAGAGAAAAAAGTCTGTGAAATCCAAGAAGCAGCCATACCGAAGAATAAGAAGCAGCTAAGGAGGTTTTTGGGTTTATGTAATTGGCTCACAGATTATGCAACCTATACTGCCAGCCTTCTCAAACCACTGAACGACCTCCTGCACGGAAATAAAGATTGGAAGTGGTCTACGGAAGCCGATCGAGCCTTCCCAGCCGTAAAAGCTGCCTTCCAGTCACTACCAGCACTGCATCGCCCAACACCAGGAGAGCCGCTAATCCTACAAATGGATGCTAGCAATAAAGGCCTCGGAGCAGTACTATACCAACAGGGCGAGAACATAACCAAGAAAGTGATCGCCTACTAAAGCACCCAACTGACTAGTCCAGAAATACTCTACCACAGCAATGAGTAAGATTACCTGGCCGTCACATGAGGAATAAAGAAATTCCGCTACTACTTAGAAGATATCCCATTCGTCCTTCACACAGACAACAGGGCTCTCACATGGCTCCACAAAGCTAGAACCACCAAGTCAAAGCTAGGAAGATGGGCACTTCTATTGCAGGAATTCAACTTTATGGTAGAACACTTCTTAGGAAGCACCAACGACCTGCCTGATGCTTTATCCAGGGCGCCGAACTGCCAACCTAATGACCCGCCACGAGAAGACTGGGACAGGGCGATACCACCACATCTGACGCCCAACCTTGCGCTTCAAGATGAGGTCATGATTTAAACTCTGTCAACAGCTGCTGTTGACAGAGAAAACTTCGCCAAAGAACAACAGCAAGATCCAGATATTCCTAAGCTGTTGCAAGTTGCACCGCAGCATTACAAAGAGGAAGGAGGATATGTATGTGCCAGGGACGATGCCCATACATCAACCTGGAAACTCTGGGTGCCACATGTAATAACGGCAGATTTCTGTCGTCATTACCACGACCACCCACATGCTGGCCACCCTGGAGCAACCGAAACCTTAAGGGCTATCCAAGAGAAGTTCACATGGAGAGGAATTAGGCGAGATGTGCAAGACTACATCTCCCAGTGCCTGAAATGTGATAAGACCAAGTCCCATGGCTCCACAAAAACAATATCGAAACCTCGTAGGCCGACATTGCCATGGAGCACCATAACCGTCGATCTGATGGGACCATACCCAACATCCCATAGACGAAAACAGTATCTACTCATCATCACTGACTTCTTCTCCAGATGGGTCGAGGCATACCTGCTGCCAAATGCTGAGGCCACAACCATTATCCGAAAGATAGACGTAGAATTCTTCCCCAGATGGGGTTTTCCAAAGGCCGTGCTCACAGACAACGGAGTCCAGTTCCGAGGAGGGCAATGGAATACAGCCATGAAGCAATGGGGAACAGAAGCCTGGACAACACCTGGGTATCACCCCCAAAGTAACCCGACTGAAAAGAGAAATCACGAAATCAAGAAGGGCTTGAGACTACATATCTACCAGGACCACCAAAACTGGGACCAATACATCCCTGAGATACTTTTTATAATGTTCGACGTCGCTAAAATGTAGCCATAGGAGCCTCACCAAGCGAGCTCTTATTTGGCCATGCCATCTGACGGCCTAAGGACTGGGAAGAAGATCCCACTGACATTCCAACAGCCGAGCACCTACACAGAACTGTAGTCTGCAGGAGAGGAAAGGCTGCTAAATCTCAGCAACAGTACATCCAGCGAAAATCACCACAAAACACAGGGAAGTCTGCCCCAAGAATACCTGACAGTGGGTACGTGTATACCAAAGGCCGTGCACTCAGCAATAAGGCAGCACACTTTCATGCAGGATTCTATCCAAAACGGGAAGGCCCTAACAAGGTAGTGGAAACACAAGGAAAAACCTACTGGCTTCTAGATAACTGGGGCAACATAACCAAAACAAGTGCTGCCGACAAAAAGCCCGGACCTCCGCCATCCAGTTCTTCGAGAAACGAGGCAGTAGAACATCCAGGTCCATTCCACAAAACAGAAGGAATATAAATCGAGCCTGCTACCTTCCAGCTCCTAGCGAGCATAATTACCAGACGGTAGAGGACAGGCCACCTTCCATGCCACCATGTGTCGAGCCACATGAACTTCAGGCAGCAGCCCCTTCCCTCACTGGGACACCACCAGTCTACCCGTGGCCAGTCACCATGGCAACCTCAAAGAAGGCAGCGCCCACCTCAACAAGTCTCTCAGTCTGCAAGGAGAGTGCACTGGATGCAGTGCACTCCCCTCCCCGACCGCCACTAAGTACCCCCCGCCACAGCACAGCGTACAGCCATGGAGGGGTTGTAGGGGAGACACATCTTCACAGCAGGGCTGCTACAGAGAGACCTCGAGACGCCACCCTAGCACGTGAGACAGCATCCGCAAAAAGGCTGTGTGTAGAGGTTTTTCTGCCAACCTCTGCACCCACTCAGAGAAACTCTGTCCTGGAGTTACCCCTCAAGTTCTACGCCAAGTCAAACCCGAAGACAGTGAAGTGGGTAGGTTAGCCTTGAGTTGGGTTTGCATAGTGTTAAGGTTAGTCTAGTAAGTGTATGAAGTCCCCAAAAGTGTTGAAATCAGAGCACTCCCTTGACCGCATGCTTGCATGCTCACAGCAAATACAGTGCTACGTTATCTGCAAGAAATAAGGGCAGTGTACAATACCGAGCAATAGAGTATTTTTTGTATCAAGGGTTATATGGGTTATTCAAATCTATAAGCCCCAATATGCTCAAATGAGTTGAGGAGCATCCCCATGGGTTTTAAACAAACATCTCCCCTAAGAAGACTCTGTGCGCTTCCCCAGAGAGCTGAAACCTTCATGGCCTTTCAAACAGAATACCTCTAGGTTTGTATTCTTGACGTTAGCAGACTCCTCAGTAAATTCAGTTTCCTTTTATTGTATTACGAAATAATTTGCTTACTCAAGTGCGAACTTACATCCTTTGTATTGTGCCATAATACCTTCCCACGGATTGAGTTTACATGCTAAAAGCAAATGAATACCTACATAAAAACATTTGGACTTAACGAGAGAGAGGAACTAACAAACGAAACACAAAGCATTGTTGTGTTATGTTTCAAGCCAAGTCTGTAAATAACTGTATAAACTAATGTACATTCAAAAGTTATGCCTGTTTACCAAAGAACTAATCATGTTGTGTTGTTATAGAGTTACCATTTTTGTAAGTGTACCACCCGACATTTTGTGCCAAGCCAAGTTGAGTTAATTAACGGAAGTTATATACGCACCAAAGCACCAGATCCCGCAAGGTTTTACGGACACTCCCTCCCCAAAGAATTCGCTTGTTTGTTTGGGAGACTGTACAATACGTCACTTAGGAGCATCGCACATGCATTAGGCTGATGGCTTCTCACTAACATTGGCTGGGCGAGAGGAAGATCTCCAAAACCTCTAAGAAGCAAAGGATGGAAGGAGAAAGTCACTTAAGACAACACGTCGGCCGAGAAAAAGGCAGGGGGGAATTGACGCATGATGCGCAGGAACATTTTGTGGTTCCCAGCCTCCACCTTTTCTTAAGCCATTCCCCTTCTCCCACAGCTTGTCCCATCTCTCCCTGCTATCCCGCACATGTTCTGTGCATTCCGCACCTTGCAGCACCCTTAATATTTCCTGTGTGTCCATCCTCCGCTAGTCCTTCACGACCTTGTCCGAGGCAGATAGGATGGCATTGTTGAATGGACAGCACGCCGCCTGGATACATGCTTCCCGCAGCACATGCACCTGAGCTCACAAAGGAGGGTTACCACCCCTACAAGCAACCCCTCCCGCCAGCCGCCTCAGATGTGCATCGAACCAGAGCACTCCTGCCTCCATGATGGCCGGCCAATCAAGAGCTCACTCATCATTTCCACGCTCATCAGTGCTTGTATAAAAGACACAACTTTTGCCGAAACAGGCAGTGTTCCTGGGTCGGTGAGACCGACACTCCTGCCCTCATGCAGTGTTCAAGTCGTCGAGAACAGCAAGTCTAGCGCCTCGCTGCGCCGGCCGAGACTTCACAGCTTATTTCTGCTAGTTGTTATTACAACTTTCTCTCATTGGGAAGAAGAGGGTTCCAGTGTCCGCTGCCCTTCGACGGATCGTGTCCGCGAGAAGTCGCCCGTCGCATGAAAGAAAAGCCAGCAAAGACGAGCCTACATCCACAGCCTTGGCCTCCCATCGGGCTCTAGTGCTTTTTTTATTGCTGCTTTCTGCGCCTCCTGGCATAGCGACTTGGCACACGGTGGTTTTTATTGTTCTTTCGAGCAATAAAATCACATTTAAACAGACCTTCCCTTTTGTCTGCTTTAGCTCTTTGCTCCCTGTTCCTTTCTGTTACCCAAACCCAATTATTTTTCTCTTCGAGTATTCTGCAGTTTGGGTCTGTAAAGTAAGTATACTTGGAGACCAGAAGCTAACTCTTGTTCTGGGAGACTGTCGCCTGTTTATCTACCCCATCTGCAGCTTATCGTCAGTGGTGAGACAGCACTACACTGGGCAGGTCTCTCAGAGCTTCGCCACACCGGCATCCGCCATTCACGCCTAACCAGAAGCCAGAAATCGTGGTTTGCCTTGTAGCACCCCAGTTCCATGTGGGAAACAGCGGCTGGGACAGCTGCCGTGCTTTGCATTGGACTCAATAGTTCCTCAACGTGAGGCACGTCATCTGGATTCACATGTCTTATTTTTACTTAACTTGTTGGTCTTTTGAAGCCCTTTCAGTTTGTTGACCGCAGATACTCTGGACACATGCTCTCTTTTCAAGTAAAGTCTCTCACCTTTACTCCAAAGGTAATCTAATCCAAGGTATGCCCAAGCGTAGGGCAGGCAAAAGACAGGCTGCTTGTGCCAAGCTAGCGGAGTCGGTAAAGGAAGTACTGGCCACACCAAACCCATACATAGGGATCTACATGGCACAGAAGGACGTGGCAACAACAGAGCATCGAGGAGAGACTTTAGAGTGTGTCATCCTGCTTATCAGGTCTCTGGAGGTGACACCGCTCCTCAAACCACTTCCTGACACCCCTCCCAAATCAGTCCCGTCACCCTCATGGCCCGCTACTTCCTCTCACCTCAAAGCCCTCACCTTCTCTTCCAGGAATCCTTCTCGCCAAAGAGTCCCTATTACTTCAGTTCCTGTTCAACCTTGTCCGAGGAGGACCAGCACCGAGACCTCCAGTGTGTGGCTTCACTCCTGCAGCTCGCCCGGGCCAACAGCAACAATAGAGAAAAGGGAAATCAGCTACCCTTTCAGATACCCCGGGTTAGTCCACATCCTACTCTCCAGCTAACCCAGAAGTAGACTCCTCGTTGGGTGGGGAAGGTTTGTCGACTTTCGCCCAATGTTTCTACTTCCCGACCCCCACCACATGGGGTGTCAACTGTATTTGCTACAGCTCTACAAAGCAACAGTTTGAGGGAGGAACCAGTTACCGGTACAACAATCTTTGCGCGTACCTATCATTTGTTACATTGCTTGCTTTTGGACTCGCAGTGGAAGAGGTGTCTAACGACCATTCAAGAAAATCTACACATGTTATCCTACTTTGATGGAGTGCCCTTGTCATTCCCGACAACCTTAATCGTATTAGTCTGTGGCCCAGTTTCACCAACCTCTGTTGCATTTATCATTTGTTAAAGAGGATTAAAAGATAATTTAACATGTTAAATCTTCTGTTTATTCTCTTAAGAAATGTTAAGTGCTTAAAAGAGGTTGGTAAAACCACCCTAACATTTAATTTTAGATACTTCATTTTCTTTTTTTATGCCTAAGACTACTAAACATGCAAGGTTCATACCCTTTTCTGTAATTCAAAATTAAGGACATTTTAAGGAGATCAAAGATATTTTTACAGACTTAAAATTTTTAATCATGCACACAAATTCTCCAATACTTAATACATATTAAACATATAATACTGGAAGCTAACTTAAAAGAAAATCTGTCGATTTAAAATATGTAAAACAAATCCTTACCTTTCCAGCAATATTTCTGTCTGAAGGATTCAATGCACCAAAACTAAACTCGTGATATAGATGGTTCAGGATAAAGTGAGCACTCAAAAAAGCCCTGCTAAGTTTCTATTTTCAGTCTATTTGTATATTTCCATGCTTAACAGCTAATGACGGGAAATGTCCAACCTCTCTGGACACATTGCTTGTTTGCGCACGTAAGATTGACCACTCGGTAGGAACCATCATAGTTTGACTAATAAAAAGTTTATTAACAGAAGAGAGAACAGTAATTTTGTAACGGCACGCATACCTGTCTTGGAAAGTAGAAGTGGCACTAAAACCTTTACTCTTAGCAAAATAGCACTTATGACCATTCTTTTTAAGTATCCAATGCTGCAATTCATGTTATATTGCACATTACTTTTGAAAGGCTTTAGTAAACAATTGTAGTGCAATGGCCAACGTTGTTACGTTAGCTAGTGACCCAAATATCATAACAGTTATTTTTTTACTATATTTTAAGAAATTTCCTTCTTAAGCTCGAATTTAGAGTGAACTTTTTACTTTTATAGACAAAAGTCAATAAGTAATTTTGTTATGTTTTTTTTTCAAAAGAATCCTTTCCCAAAATGTGTAATACAAACAATGTATAAAACAGTGTCTAATAAACACAACTTGTAATTCTATGTTATTGGATTGGTTATAAAAACTTCAATGACAGTAAAGAAAGTAAGTTAACGGAAATTCTGAAATGTGACCTGACAAGTCTTTCCCATGGTTCCCACTCTTTTAAGCTAAAAAATTTCAAGCACTTAGCAAGGAAATTTTCCACAAATTTCTAGAACCCTAAAAATTTTTTTTTTCTTTTTCGGAAATTCAGTAACAGTTAAGCATATGTTATTTATTCTTGTTTCAGGCATTAATTAAAGCCAGTAAAGTAAGAGCTAATAAAATAAAAGACAGTTACACCATAAAATGAGTACCTACATAATCGTAACAAATTGGTCCAGAATTACATATACAGTAATCGAGGAGTAAGAACAGAGTCACTACCTGAAGTTGATTATAACCTCGAAAGTCATGTGAAGTAACATTTCTTGTGCTTAACAGTACACTGTTCAATAATGTCGAATTCCTACAATTTTAACCCTTTATAGTCACAATTGTCCTTTAAAATTGTCAAGAGCACAGTATTAAATTTGTAACATTCAACATATTTTATGATTTGGTATGTGCAAGCACACATAGACAAAATGCAGGTAAGACATGTGTAATGAATGCATCTTACTTATCGTACCAGTACCACTTTACCCACTTTCTGTTGCAAGAATGTTAACACTATCTAATTGTAAAAAATAAATTTACTCTCATAACTTCGTTTCTTTTCCTCCGTACTAATTTTCTTCTTGCGTTCTTCTTGTAAGTACAACATATACTTTTGTAGAGCTCCAGCAACAGATGACCTCAACTATTTGTTTTGGCACACATTTTGGTACCACAATTTTTTACCTCTTCAATTATTAACTTCTTTGCTACATATGACTCTTCTTTCAGATTTTCTACTTCCAGATGGTGATTTACATAACATCCTCGTTTGACAACTGCTGGCCCATGTAAGAAAATTAAAAGAATTTTTACAACCGGCCATGGTTTTTCATACTATTTTGTACCTCTAAGGTATGTGCAAAGAAAAATATCAATCCTAGAGACAGCAGTGTCGAAATCACTGAATAAGGTTCTGTTCTCTCATCCACTTATAAGAAATTCTTGATATTCATGTAAAATTTCATCACACATCATTTCATTTTTGAGCATTGAGATGAATCATTTTCTTACAGCAGCTGTTGCTATTAGTTACTATGAATTTAGGATCAATACATGAAAGGCTTTCAACAAAGATGTATTTAATAGGGGTCTTGCCAACTAGGTTTTCAACAATCAAGAAAATGAAATTTTGCATTTCATGCCTGAGTTCCAGTACCTCTGTTTCTGAAATTCCAGTTTTTGAAACAGTTTCTTTTATCAGCCTATCTCTAATGCACCCAAAGCTTACTTTGCTTGAACTCAACAGATATTTTTTATCTTTGAAGTCAAAATGTGAAACATGGTATGGAGTTGACATTTTTAAAATGTACTCATACTTTACGACACTGAATTTCTGTAAGCAACTAACAATAATATTTCTTAAATCTTCAACTAGAAAAGGTAAGAATGGTCCATCACTGATATTTTGAAAGAAAAGGTTGCAACAGCTTAACAACAGATAGAAAAATCTTCAATTTCACAGGCATCAACACATATTTACAAGCTTCCTGAATGATGCAGAACGACTTACACTTTAATTTTGTAAGACGTCCTTTCTCAACTTCTTGGACATATTTCTTCAAGTCATCTAAAATTTCAATTGCTCTTTCTGTTGCTGGCACCTTTTCTAACCTACGATGTTTGCAGAACTACTCCAGGGGGCCGATTAGATATCATCACTTGCGTTTTGCACCGACACAGTGCAACACAATGAAATCTGCTCTGCACCTGCACCTCGAGTTGTAGTTGGAATTAAATATACTCGAAAACGCAAGACACAAAGGGCGGAGCCTATTTCGGCTCAGCGCAACTACCACCCCTCTCCTACATACACAAGCCAATCAGAAAATTTGTAACATCATTCTCACTGCTACGTGGACAGCAAAAACTATCTGCACACCCGCATGCTTACATGCAGATACAGCTTCCATGTAACAGTGAACAATTTCTGCGCTAAAAGTAATGTTTTGGTACTATTTTGCGTAACCTCATATTGTGTAGTTTTCTAGTGCTCATACAAATGTAAGTAGTGTAGTTTCATATCAAGTTATGAAGGAAAATTGTCACAAAGTTTTAATTATAAACGTATATGTCGTAGTTAAGTTTTGAAGTTTGAAAAATTAATTTATATAATGTCGTGGCTATTTCAGCGTAATGGATGAGTGTGTTCATTTTTATTGAATGAGATTTTTCGTGAATAATTAAGAACTATGTTTATGGAGAGTAGCATTTTTGTAACACATCAGAGTGGTTTTTGTCTGTAACCAGCTTTTAAATACTTTATGTTGCTAATGGAAAATGAAGTGCCGAAGATGATAGACGTGTGATGCGATTAGAGAAAAAATTATATATACATTTTATATTTGTACTTTTATTAATTTGAGTGACGTAGTTTTGAAATTCACGTACGTTATTTTAACTTGTGTGGCACGGTATTTGTGAGTGTAGGCCTACTACCTAATCGGCTATACATGTGGCATTCATCTTTCAGTAAGTCATAAATTATCACATCGTGATACACTGATTATTTCTAAATAATTCATTACTAATGTGTAGTGAATACGAGTGGCTTTCGTACAACTATACTGCAATAAATTTAATTAGGTCTAGATGTTTTGAGTTCATTGTTCACCGAGATAGGGTGTGATATGTGTAGACAGCAAGTCTCACAAAAGACTTAAAACTAAAATGATAGTCCTCCCGTTTTATGAAATAAAGGGAGTCCCAACAGAATCACTTAAATATAAAGCACGTGTAATGAAGAAACAAGTAGGCGAGAATGATTTCACTGTTCTAAGCAATTAGCCATACAGGTACTTGCAAAACATATTCGCTATTTATTTACATTACCAATTAAATAAAAGCTTTAAGGCAAAATTTTTAAGGGTACATATAACCTCGTCAACAAACCATCTCTATTTTCTCGTCGTGTGCCATGGAAAAATAGCCTAAAAATATATTCCGAAGAAAGAATAATAAATTGTTGCCCATTTTTAAATTGATTCTTTAGTAAAAAACATTTCAGTTTCGTACTTCTACTGTACTTCGTAACTATTAAAAGCTGAAATGTGTACATGAAAACGTAAACAATTAAAGTTCATAGGACAGTGGATACAGATAAAGATATCCAACTTTTAAGTTAATTCCTTTCACACATCGGAAAATTGACCTATGCGCCTGCGCAAAGGGCGCAGATATACGTGCGTCAAGCCATTTGCTAGTCGCAGATTTTCAGGCACTTTGCGCCATCACGTCACCACTTGCACCTGCGTTATTTGTATATTTAATACTGAAGCAATGCAGCGCAGATGCAAATTTTGCACTGCACATCTCAAAAGCGATATTTAATCGGCCCCTTGAAGAAGCAGTTGGACTATTTCTACTCTCTTCTGATTTTAACTTCACTGTGCTACTTTTGTCAACACTAATTTTCATTCAGTGCTAAATATGATATATTTATTTACGGAAAGTAGAAAATCATGCACAGCTGCATTACTTATAAGAAAATTATGGTTCATCACAGCACTTTCAAATTTTTCAAGTACTTTCAAGCACCCAAAAATTTTTTCAAGCACTTTCAAGTTCCCTTTAATTTCTTACAACTTTTCAAACACTTTCAAGGAGCGTGGGAACCCCGTTTCCTTGTACTAGCCCACTGGACAACAGTAGGGTGGGAGTGAATTGTCTCCACTCCACAATGTTTAACGTTTTATCGCATATCAAAGGTAGAAAAACCTCTTTTTACTAATTAGAAATTAACGTTAATAAGGTTTTAATTCATTAAGTTTTACTGAATACGCTTTTCTGAATGCTTTAATTTAACAACCAACCCCCCACCAGGAAACCTAAACTTGACTTCTCAAAAATATGATTTTGATTCTGAGAGTTCAGATTAAAATTGCCTATGAAAATTGTAGAGGGCAAGAAAATACAATCATATTCAAATAATAACTTAAAAATTTGTTCATAATCAAATATAGGTGTATTGACAAGTTTAAAACAACTGATATGGCACTAAAAAATTAAATGAATCACACTAATACAACTGAAACATTTTATTTGAATGTAATTATTGTAACATTGGCCATAACTGAGTTGGCAAGTATTTAACATACTGTAAATGTATTTTTCACACTTTCCACAAACTATATACATTTAAAAATTCGACAAAATAATTTTCTTTTCACACACTAGTACATGGTTAAAGAATACCAATGGACAATAGGCTCTTTACAAGTCAATAAAATGTTAACAACTATAACAACCAACCACAAGTCTCTATGAAACCAACACTCCCTGTTTGTTTTTTTTTTACTCTGGTACACAAACCCATGTGCTGAAAGAATCTACTTGTTTTAAATTACAACTATTATTTTAGACTTGGATCTCAAAAATACTTTTTAATGTAAACTATAAGTACTACGAGATGCTGAAAAATAAAATTTTACAGAAAAACAACTGATATATTACATTTACAACAACTGTCATTTACCCCTTACACTTGGATGTTTCAGTCTGTAATACAGTATTATGCTACACACTGAATACATGACATTTGACCATTGATTGTATACATATCTTGGAAAACATTTTTCTACAAAAATGTACTATTTTAGCAGTAGCACAGCAACAGTTCCATTATAAAATAAACCAAAGGCAAATGTACCCAGTAAATAGTATTGTGTACACATACAGCCTCAAGAATATAAGTTAAAAAAGGCACTTCTTTCATCTTTACAAGGACATATTTAGCACCAATTTATATTTAAAATGTAAAGTTAAAAATAGAAAATACTGTGTTAGTACACACAGCATTATTATTGTGCTAATTTTATACATATTCTACACAGTTATAGCTGCTCTTTTAATCAAGTGAAAAATGTATAACCAAACTATACATAAAACCACAAATTAATTTAACAATCTCAACACATCATCTATTACAACTTGTTTATAATAATGCAAAAGATAAGAGTGATGCTTTTTGTCAAATTTTTTCATGAAAACCTATTTCATAAACATTTACAACCTACTTTCCCAAATATTATGAAAAACTCTTCTGAAATTCATTGTTAAAAACTTCTAATAAGAACTCTCAGCTAACATCCACAGTTTTTAATTTCCACTGCAATGCCACCCAAATGTTTTCTGTACATTTTGGTAGAACAATCAACTGCTTCCATAAAAATACACACTGACCAGTGGTATTTGAACTAGAAGCTAATATAAATTTCTATAGTAATTTAAATACCATAAAGCTTTTTTTTTTGTTTTCAACTCAATTTGTAGTAGACTGACTGTTGAAACATTAAATGTATGTGCAACTTTTAAGAAAGCTGTCACACAAAAATTAACAGATCTTTCATCAACATAATAAATATAAACTAATCTAACAGACATCCTAGGTAAAATATGCTTGGAATTACCTTGCAAACATTACAGAAAATGGCATTTTTGTTCAACAGTATTGATTAAATTCAACTTCTAGATGCACAGAACATACCATCATAATCATATTAAAAAAACCTGCTGCAGTCTTTTAATTTTCAGAAATACATAGTACCTCTCACAAAATAAAATGAAACGGAATACTTCAACTTTTTACACATTGATTCTGCATGAACATATCACTTTTCTCAAGATTTACTTTTCCTCAAACAGTTATTTTCACATCTCTCATACATTTAGTATTCATACATACATTCTAGTAAATCATTCCAGAATACATGAAAAAAAAAAACCTATCTTTACCAAATACTTCTTTTGGTGATTAGATAAAAGGAATTTTCACAAACAAACGCTAATTTAAAAAAAAATTAAGAAAATCTAATTTAACAATTTCTGTTTAACGCAATATACTTCAGTAGAACCCCTATATTACACTTTCAAAGGAACAACTATAAAATGGTGTAAATGAGGGAAGCAACAAAAACTGTAACAAAACATCTATTAACAAAACATTTTTACAAGTTAATTCATAATTGCAGCACAGATGTAATATGTGATCTCGAAAAATCTTTACTTGTAAAATATAATCAATATTCTAACAAAAAATTTTGTTTAGCATCAACATGCTACTGGGTATAGATTAAGAAAAGGTATGACTTATGTTACTGAAACTGATTAAATTGCCCTTCTATTTTTTAAAACTTTTTTTACATATACATAAGTACAGTTTACAGTTTTCTCTCTATTGAAATTTCACCCTTCAACGATATCAACATTTAATTTGTTAGTGAAGAGAAATATATTGTTAGCTCCATAAAATTAAGCGTAAATCAGGGGAAGAGAGTACCAACATAAGTGTAAATGGCAGGAATACAATACATTGTTCACAAAGGGAAAACAGTGGGAAAGAGAACAAAATTGAGTATTTAAAGGGAAAGTGTAATTCATGGGAATGTAAAATCGGGGTTCTACTGTTGTTAAAAAAATTAAAATTGATAACAAAATATTTAGAATATTTTATGCATTTCATGTACACAATACATTAGCAAATTCACTATATACCATCGAACTCACTAGTCACTTCCAATATCTGCTTTAGAGACTAAGTACAGATTCAAAGAATATTATAATAATTAATTTTTAGAATACTAGTTTTGTAATTGCAACATCCATGGAAAAGTGCATATATCTGTGACCAGCTAGGCTAGAAACTCTCAGCAACTTGAAGCAAGTACTTCCATAAAACAGTGTTACCTTAAAATTAAAGTGGGTGAAACAATGATCAACAGTCTTAGAACTAATAAAGAAGAGATAAATAAGCTATCAGGCATGACTGTTAGCCTAATGAGGAAGAGCAAAACAAGACACCTGTAACTATGGCAAACTTGAAGGGCAACATTGTGTATTCAAAATAACACCAACAACATTAGAGTTTTTGTTTTGAAAAATTTGAATGGAAAAGGCAAATTTAATCTTCCAAGAACTCTGAATGGAAGGGCAATTCAATGCTTCCTCGACCATATAAACTACAACAAAAAAATTCACGGCGAGACTAATTGCAGTACGTTGTCCCAAAGCTGATGACTTGCAAAAAAATTAAACACTGTTGTAGGTAATGCAAGAACACCACGTTCATTACAAAAAGTGACAAAAACAAATCTTTCTTAGCATCTACTTTAATTGAAGAGTTATTTGGAAGGATAAAAATATTCACCACACCTTGTTTGATTAGCCACAAGTATATGAATACTAACAATTTAAAATACCTGCTGTGAAGACCTATGCCAATACCATTTCATTACAAAGCAGATGTTCTGATGTACAAATATTTCTTAAATTTTTGTCACCTTACATCACACTACTCATTCAACCTATGGATCAAAGATGAGTAGTTGTACCATGAAGAAATTTTAAGGAGAGGCACCATTCTTAAGATTCTCTAGAAGAAGCTTAATGCTTCGAGTGAATGAGTGATTTTGGTCAGCGCTTAGTATTGAGGTTTTTAACGCTGGTGAAGGGTGACATGAGGTGAATATGGAGTGGCACCGGAATGAAAGGGCAGGGGAAACTAGAGATCCCCAAGAAAACTCGACCCGCCGCCCAGCTGCATCATCCGGCACAACTACCACATGCGAAAATCCGAGGACTGACCTCGACGGGAATCGAACCCGGATCGCCTTGGTGGGAGGCGAATAGTCTGACCATACAGCCACCATGGCTCCCCTTAACACTTAGAAGGCCTGGACTTGGACAAAAATTGAATATAAAACACATACATCTAATCATAAGGTGTTTACCGATGCTATGACTCTATGGCATATAGAATGTATGCATATATATAGTGCACAGTGTATTCTGCTGCACCAGAATGGACAGATAATATGCTGGATTATACACAACTAGACGATGACACAATAATAAAGGGAATTTGATAGTTTACAATAGTTAATATGCCAATTCAATATTTTCAGAGTTCAAATCTCACTAATCTTACCTCTGGTATTTTTGGTATTAGTTGTAAAGTTGGAAACATAACGTTCAAATTTATCAGCAAAAGTTTTTTTGGCATTCTTTGAATTTCTAAACATAGAGTTCAGCTGATAAGCAGGTACAATCTACCTATCAGTGAGCGTCCTCATTAAAATTCCTGAAAAAACTAACTCAACAAAAACATTTATTCAGGCTCACTAACCTCCTGAATCACATTACCGCCAAATAAAAAGAGGTGTGATAAACAATATCTATCTAGCAACCTGTAGATCAAGAAACTTTGTATGGCATACAGGAATGTGTAGTAAGTACACTACAAGTATTTTATAAGTATTTACAACCCAGAATATATATGCTTCACAACTCCAGCCAAGTGATTCTACATGCCTTCAATTAACGGACAAACTAAACAGTTCTGCAGGATATTGTAAAATAAAATTGATGAAAGAGTTAGAAATTCTCACGTTAACACGTGCTTTCTATGAAAACCTTAACAAATACTACAGATGGGATCAAAAAGCTTTTTATTTTACTGTCAGAAGAAACTCTCAACAATGAAGTTAACAGATCAAGGAACTGCTACTTGCTTTGACTTCACCAATATAATTTAATTATTTGTGAAGGTTCTTCTAAGCATCCACAGAGAGAACGAACCACATACAACTACATATAGTCAGAACCCGATTATTTTTTATTACGTGAGCTTTACAGCACCATCTATTAAACACACAGTTGGATGACACTTGTGCAATTGAATTGTATGCTAACAAGGCCATAGAACGAAACAAAAATTCTACATTAATAGTACTGTTGTTCACACAATCTACAAAGCACTGAGAAAAAAAAATATGATGTATACTTTCAAGCTACTGGCCTATCATTCCTCCCTGTAGTCTGTATGAAAAAAAAAAAAAAATCAGAAAATTGAGTCAAAAGTCCATCACAGTACATAAAGGCTTTTTAAGAAGTTTCAACAGTCTTCCAGCTAGGAGAACACTATTTATGCTAGAACTGGAAGTCAAGCTAAGCAGAAATCCAGAAAAACCAAAGTCTTTGAATTTTTCTTTTATAAAATGCAAACTTTTGCAATCGCAAGGACAAGGATGCACTTGTCCGTGGCAAGATGTTCTACGAAAAGTGATCACCCTTTAATAATCCATGACGATTGGTATCAGACAATACAATCAACCACCTGTGGGAAACCCAGTCAGCACAGACAAATTAACTGAAAAACAAACACTATTGTGAAGATTAAGTTGTAAGAGAAGATTTCCAGTATTTTAAAAATGTTACATCTAAATGAGTGGAAAATTATATTGAACATTAACATTACCAGACAATGCAAGAGAGAAATCTTAGAGTGTAAACTGTAATGCACAGCTATTTTGAATAGCGACTTCAAGACTGCACATTTAAGTGAATACTGAAAACAGTTTGTCCGGAGACAAAATATCTTACACTGTGTAAAAGGGTACTTGACCCGGCCCGCCCTTTTGGTCTCCAAAATTCAATTTCTTTTATGCTGTAGAATATTTAGGCCTAACCTTAACATTAATGTAAACATGATTTGATTAACTCGACTGCAGATTTATGCGCGATTCTCGGCGTTAGCAGATGTCTAATGAAGTCGCAAGGTGCTTCGTTTAACTTGGACTGCAGAGTAGCCTGGAAGTGTGGGGGGCCCGGCTTGCCTGGTGCGTGCGTAGTGCATTGAGACCCCCACAAAGTAATCTATAAGGACAGATGTTAGTTATAAGTGACAACGCAAGGAGAAACAGAGACACATTCATATTTAATTGTAAGCTAAAGCTTGTTGTTTGTTAAGGAGCAGTGGGCCAAACCAATATAGTAATAATGAATATTAATATTAAAGAGTGTATGACCGGTGAGAGCATTCATAGCTAGTATTAAGTGTG
>PNEQ01031984.1:0-15791 GCA_003012365.1 Medauroidea extradentata
AAAAATTACCAATATATCTCTTCTGGTTCTCCAGAAACCTATGGCACGAAATGTCGAAAATCGTAACTTTGAGAACCTATAATTCTGAAACTAGAAGTTTTAGAAGTTAATCTTTTTGGCACAAAAGCAAGTCTATAGGATACCTATATGTAGGGATAATAATTAGCTATAAAATTTTTCGGGTCCAACAGCCTTAAGGGCTATTTAATGAAGAAATAAATGCATTAAGTTAAATATTTTAACCCTTAAGTTTGACTCATTCACATAAAGTTTACAATTTTTTTAACCAAATAGCGCCAAATTAAATTTTTGAGTCAGTAAATGTTACCCCTGCAGTCAAAGTATCCACATTCAACGGTATGTGAAATAGTTTTAGGGAATTTTACAGCTATAATTTATGGAATATCACACAACCAACATCACAAATGTTTCTTGTTTATGTACCGAAAGTTATTAATAAACAGCGTTTAACATCGAGTTCTGAAGCGCTGGTGAGGGGTCTCATGAGGTGAGTATGGAGTTGTGCCGGAATGATAAGGGCGGGGGAAACGGGAGATCCCATGGCATCGCACGGCACGATTCCCATATGCGAAAATCCGGGGACTTATCCCGCCGGGAATCGTCTGACCATTCGGCCACCGTGGCTCTCTAACAGAACGAATAAAGGTATTGAATAGAGGACTAAGAATAGTGTGTACCAGACTTCCTACGAGGTACTTAACTGGCACCTGCCGTCTCTTGCCGACTCGTCTCTGAATTGGGTCATATTATAATTTAGTTAACTTGAAGTGCCGCGTGGGATACGTGCAGTAACAATTTTGGTTTGTGAAAAATCCTACTTTGTAGCAAACCCTCCGTGAAATATTGCATACACATTAAACGGAATTGGTATATTTAACAGTAGCTCCTGTTTACAGAAAACTTTCATGTACGTAATTCCTAAACTCGTTCCAGTCAACATTTTTTTTAAGTTGTATTTACTTATGTGACAAGTATCATTTGACAGGTTATTTCAGAAAAGACCGCCGCCATTGTTATAAAAACGCAATGAAAACAGCTGAACAGGCTTTCGAATCACCGTCAGACCACATTCACCTGAAAGTGGATGGCTCTTTACTTCCAGGCAGCCAAGCAACCCACGAAAGAGGTTTATAGTGTGTGTTTCGGCCGGATCAGACTTTCGGTGATTCGGTAAGAACCGAAAGCCATTAGATACGGCCCTAAGAAGAAAATTGCCGTAGTACTCGAGTGCAAAGTGGCATGCGAATACATAACGTGACGTTTCAACTCGAGCAACCGCATATTGGCAGAGATCCTCCCCCCTTCCCCTTTCCAACCCCATTCAACATACCACTCCCCAATCTCCCTGCTACTAACACACGTTGATGACACGTAATTACAACCCGCCATAAAACAAATAAAGAGCCCCAATACGGCCGGTCAATAAACAAATTACACGATAGCCCCGCCCACCTACGGCCCAGTTATTAGCAGTGTCCGAGTGTTGCTGAATTAATGAGTGCGGGCGAGAGTAATGGGTCTGCGAACTCGATTCTACCTCGCGCGTCTGAATCCTGCACCATCACTCAGCGGCCGATGTATTTTTGAACTGCTGGCACGTGCGGGACTCGAACCCGGCACCTCATAGTTTGAAACTAACACTTTCATTCCACTGTATGAAATAGTTCTAGAAGCAAGCTTACACAAATAATTTTAATATTTTAAATTGTTATTGAAAAATTTACAATAAAACGTTTGAAAATGGAAAATTGCACAGTAATTCTGGGTATTTAATAAATATTCAAAATGGTTTTTTGTAAAGTAGACTATAAAATGTTCTTTAGCGTTACTATTTATTTATAAATTGAACCGTTTTCCTTGATATTCACTCGCAATGAGACACGTTCATAAAAACTGTAACCAACCCATTACGAGAATCATTCAAAGATCAAATTTTTTTAAAAAAACTAAGTATGAGAAAAATTAGGTTTTGTGAAAAAAAAATATAAAACAACCAGTAAAAATTAAAATAATTCAGTATGACAAATATTACATTGAAAATTCTGTTACGAGTTATAGACTTTTCAAATAGGTTCAACCAAGGTGAAAATTTGCAAAATTCTTATTTTAATAGCATACCTGGTAATGTTTTAAGAACAGATTAAAATTTTTATTTAAAAAAAATACAGTTATACTGTATAAGTTAGTTAAACGTAGTAATAATGAAATACATATAATGTTTTGCTTTTCGTTATACGCAGCAAAAGGTCTTCGCAATGAAAGAGGGAGTGTCCGAATTTCTGAAGTGGCCATCATTACCGCACGATTATTGAATCCTGCAAATTTTATAATCTCACGCCTGGCAGCAGTTGCGTTATTCGATTATTTTATTATTTTCCTTTTCTTGAAAAGCCGAGCAGAAAATGTGAAATGTGTTATTGTAGCGTGAATATTTACTTTTAATTACAGTGCAAGCAACGCAGTAGAATTTTTTACATATAGGCTATTCAGGCCGCAATCTGAACATCAAGTTAAGAATATAGCATAAAAAGAATGTTGTACTGATGATCGTATGGTAAATAAACGTTAACAGTTCAGCTGCGATGCTTGTACAGAAGAGCAAGGTACATAGAAGTCTCGATATAATTGCAAGTTTCACATTGTTCTTCGCGGAATTAAAAAGAAAAAAAATATATAATCAAAATAATATAACAACGCGACTAATACAAACACTTAAGGGTGCCGCCTACCTGCGCGTTAGAGACTCAGAAATAAAGGAGACATAAGGTCGACTTTGAGGCGCCCATCAAATGCCGCGTCGTCTCAACGAGTCAAGCGCTGAACTAGCGTGCAAGCTTCTCGCCGAACCGTTTTACTATGGGACACTAAGCGGTGTCCATATAATATTAATGGTGGAAAGTCTACAACTAAGTTCAGTGCATCTCAGTTTCACATACATCATGTTACTACATTTTAAAGTACGGCAGTCTGAAAATGAGGTTTTATCTATGCTGGATGGCTTGGAAACGGTGTTTTTAATTACCACGGTGTCTTAACTATGAGGTTCCGATCTTGTGTGAAGTTTGTTTTATCTCCGTACGTTGGCACAATTAACACAAGTAGAATATTTTAGTAGAATAAACCAATTTTCGAACACACTGCGTCGCGTTTGAAACGTGAGGTAGGCGAGAAATTCTCGCGCTTCAACAGTGATGGTGAGAGCCCTCAGTGGTCGAGGGGTCACACCTGTCGCCTCCCACCTACGTGCGTCGGGTTCGATTCCCGCGATGTGGGGATCGTGCTGGACTATGCTGCCGGACAGCGGGATGTTCTCGTGGATCTACCGTTTCCCCCGCCCTTTCATTCCGGTGCTGCCCCATACTCGCCTCAAGTCACCACCCACCAGCGCTACCTCGTAGATAAATAAACGCTGAAAACATCAATTGATTCCTACGCTTTTTTCGAAGCCAATATGGATAAAATACATAACGACAATTCTAGATAATGATATTTGCCAACTTCGAGTAAATATTTATCCAGAATTACTAATTCGTTAGGCGTGATCTCTTGTGCCGCAGTTAAATGCACGAGGTTCCAGCGTCAGAGATTGTGCCTCAGAAGTTCGTAACACTGGAAATAATTTTGTTAAAAATGTTGGCCAAAACTATTGTCTAGTATCGCTATTGTTTAATTTTCGCCAATTGGCTTCAAGAAACCTACAGTTATAGATTAAAGCTTTTAGCGTAGGATTATACACCACGCCCTCTTAAGTAGCTGGCCAAAATATCTTCCAATTTAGCGGTGATACACGTGACTGTAGTTGTCCTGCGATATTTGCTACCGGCCAGGAGCAGTGACATAAGGCGGCCAGGAGTGGACCTTTCTCTTCACACCACACACAACATTTGTCTGTAGGGACCCTTGATTTTCACGAAAACCATTTTGCACCGGGTTATTTCAATTCCTCACGTGCACGTCTGCAGCCCCGCTACGTTGTTATTGATGGCATGTCTTAGTGTAGAGGCGCCTCTTATTTGACTGGGCCAATCACAACAAAGTCACTCCAAATCGAAATTTTTAGGGCCACGAACTTTCTACGAAAATAATTTTGCCCCAGCTTCACAAAGACACGCTGCCAATAACCATGAAGTATAACTGCAGATGTGCACGTAAGTCACTGAAACAAAGTGGGGCAGAATTATTTTCGCGAAAAAATATGGGTCCCTAGACACAATGTATACATACAGTACTGTGCAGTCCAGCCTGCTGGTCGTAGAACCCACTATATATCCGGATCTCTATATATAAGTGCCCAGTTTATTGTTAACCACCCAAGTAAGTAGACATTTCTAGAATGACGTAAGTTCTGGATGTTTGTATAGATGCGCAGATAATGCCTACCACCGTCCATCGCCGCAACTAATGCCTGCAGTGCTTGAATAATGTATGCATTTCCCGCCATATCCGCGTGTCTAATGGACTGAACGGCACGACATACTATATTCACAATCACGCCCTGACGAAAGTAACAAATACTCGCTCTTCCTCGAACCATCATCCCCTGCGGGAGTACAGTACACCAACACTCGCCAGTACAAACTTCCAGGCCGCATTAAATATTCACAAGAATATTTTCCCTTCCATTAACATCGCTAACTCACAACTCGCAGGCCGGGCCGCAGGTCCTTGCATGGGAGCTAATTCGTTTCCACGCGCCGAGGAAAAATTATAAAATATTTCTACGCCGGTTGGTAATCAGTTCGGATATCTCGGGGCAGGGAAGGGGAAATATGTCACATCAACCCCTTCCTGGAATAATCTATGTGTTACATACGTATAGCCTAAACATGTATGAATACAAACGATAATTTTAGTTACTTTTAAATTTAGAGAATAAGCCGTTTTTTATAGTAATATTCACGTCCAATAAAGTGTCAACTTATCCATGGTAGGATGTTTCAACACATGTATAAATTGTACGTTATCAAAAAGCCGTGACACTTTATATACACGTAAACAAATCAAAAACAAGTCCAAATTTGGGAAATGCGTTAGTAAAATGTTTCGTCTACTAGCGAAGAGCAGTAGTATTTCAATAGTAATGTTACAGCACAAAGAGTTTGATGCGATAAGATTTTTAAAACAATTTTGTTTCAATGCCTTATGTGCAGATCAGCGACATTACTTCGTGCTTCGACCTGCACTGAAATTTGCCACAGACTTTCCACCAATAAAATTATATGATCACCGCTTAGTGTCCCATAGTAAAAACTGTTCGGCGGGAAGCTTGCACGCTAGTTCAGCGCTTGGCTCGTTGAGGCGATACTGCGGTACAAGGTCGCCCTTACGTCGCCGTCATTTCTGAGCCTTTAACTCGTGGATAGGCGGCGCCCTTAAGGATGTTCAAGTGTGATAAAGTCATAATTTTATATTTATATGAGATAGTGTTAGTTGTGTAAACGATACTTGTGAGTACAGTTTCCTCATACGGAACAATTTTAGCTGGCGTAGTTTTCTCATAACTCTGCGTCATAGTCAAAATTTGCATGCTCTGCTGCTATGAAAACAGTGAAAACCAATTGACTTACGTACGTTAAATAATTTACAGTGAAATAAGAAACTATGAGCTACTTAATAAAACATTTGAAAAAATCTCGCGAACGGTTTTTGTATTTTTAAAAAAATTCCTGAATTTGCAACCTTTTTCTACACTTTTGCAACTTTTTTTAATTCGAAATTTTACGATGTGTGTTTTTTTAAATGTTTTATTGCATAGTTCATTGGATGTAAGTTCACAGTGAATAATTTTGTTTAAGTAGGTGAGTTGGTTTTCACTGTTTGCATGGCAGTGTAACAAGCAAATTCTAACTTTGACACCCCGTTATGAGAAAACTATGAGAGCTAACACTGTTTCGTAAGAGTTAAATGTATTCACAAGTATCGTCTACAAAACTAACAATATTTCATACAAAATATAAAATCATGACTTTACCGTACTTGAACACCCTTAAGTGGAATAGAATGAAGACACATGTTCGACGTAAATGCCAAGAAGCCGCCAGCGGACTGCCCTCTCTTTGATTATATTTACACTGTCGCTCTGCTCTCTCGCTTGTTTTCTCCGCCGGTATAGTCTCGCGAGATACAGGACTGCCGGGTCCTAACTCGACCAATCAGCCAGAGAGCAGCGAGACTACCGAGCCAATCGCCGTCGTAGCGAGTGCGAGCAAACAAGCCCTGCCAACTTGACAATCATATATATACCCCGTGGACTTTACCCTGAGACGAAGAAGGAAAACAAGCGGCCATCGAGCCCGGTGCCCGAAAACACCCACACATGCCATGCTCTTTAGTTTATCTTGTTTTTGGGATAATTAATTTTTTAAGATTAAACAAGAGCGGATATCAAAAATCCGTCTGATAGTTTTGTTTAAAATGGTTTTTGTCAGGATAGCTAATTTTTTTTCCAAGGAAAGAAATTATACGGTTTCGAATAAAAAATCAACTAACAAGAATTTCGTTAGCTACATAATTAGAAAAAAACCATAGTATTTACGGACTTAATAAAAGTCAGCAAAAATGGAGAAGACGATCTTAAACAAAACTATCGTACTGATTTTTTATATCTGCTGTCGTTTAGGCGTAAAAATTAATATAGCTAAAAAAGGTAGAAACTAGAGACCATGGCCCGCCTGGCTGCCTAGTCTACAGCGTTCCAGCGTGCTGGCAGAACTCTTTTTTTTTTCCTAAGAAACTTTTAAACGTGTTTGAATTGTGTGCATTTACGGAAAGAACAAACTCTTCAAACTATCTTGGATTGGTAGTTTTTAAATACCACGTTAATTAGAAACATCATTTCGAAGCCACTTAAAATGGCTACAAATCTTTTCACCAAAATTCCTGTCCGTAATTTTAACTGGCTTGCAGGAGTGAAGTATACGTTATTGACGTTCAACCTCACATACAATCAGTACGCGAAATAACCGTGCCTCTAATGATTGGGTGATACAAGACTGACACAACGTAAATGCCTGCAGAAATAATATGCATCAAATATTACAATAGCGGGATTCTTATTCGCTTAGTCAAATAGGGCAACGCGAACAGGCAGGCTTACCCGCGATAAATCATTCTCTCTTAACAATATACAGGGTGTGGAAAAATTACACGTCTGAAATGTAGGGGTAGCTTGGGGGTACTAAAACAAGTATTTGGAAGATATGAACCATGGGTCCCTGACTTACCGTTAAGTTGTTACACGCGTCCGAAGTTAAGCGTCGTGGATTGCCTACTTCAAGGCGCGCCTTTGTTTACATTTGAGCCAGCGCTGTGAGCCGTCAACACCTCTGCTTTCTTGCCGATTTTTGAGGTAACATTGATTGGCAAACACGTTCGAACACACCGGCCACGTCTCTAATTTGGTGTACTGCTTCCACGATCCGCGCTACTAAATCTTCCTCGCTTTCAACAGGGGTCGCGTAAACAATGTCTTTGATAAATCCCCACAAGAAAAAATCAAGGGGCGTTAAATCAGGGGAACGTGGGGCCACCTCACAGGTCCACCCCTGCCGATCCACCTGACACCAAATTTTTCTGTAAGATGAGCACGCACTGCCAATGAAAAATGGGCAGGACAACCATCATGCTGAAACCACATTTCACGACGCACATTTAACGGCACTTCTTCCAAAAGTTCTGGTAGCACCTCTTGCAGAAGTAGGCAATCCATCCATGACGCGTAACTTCGGACGCGTGTACCAACTTAACGGTAAGTCGGAGACCCATGGTCCCTATCTTCAAAATACTTGTTTTAGTACCCCCAAGCCACCCCTACATTTAAAGACGTATTTTTCCCGCAGCCTGTATAACAGGAGGGTCTATATCTATAGGAAATAATGTTGAGGTTTTAAGTACAATTTATGACTAAGCAAATTCACGGATTCAGCAAGATGTTATAGAGGTCAGATGGTGGTAGGTGGGAAGATGTTACCTGGCAAACAGCTCGTTGAGAAGACGCACCAACTCCTCAGCTGTACACTGGTCAGACAAACTGGTGAAGCCACATATGTCGGCGAAGAGAATGCTGCAAACAACACACAGCACATTGACACACACATACACACACACACACACACACACACGACCATATTATTTTAGGCAGAAAACAAAAGTAGGCCTAATACAAAACAGTGGCAAATAAAATCAGTACTGTAAAATTTCCGAGCCACCTTTATCTAGTGATAATATGTAAGTATGGATAAAGCAGCGTCGGAGTTAAAAAAAAAACGGAGGGAACGAGAAGTCCCCGAGAAAACCCGCCGACCAATGGCTTTATTTGGAAAGATCCCAACATTTGAGAATCGTTATCAACCCCGCCGGGAATCAAACCCGGATCCCCTTGACAGGAGGCGAACTTCCTAGACACGTCCACGAGGCAGCCTGAGACGAGGCCAGCCAGCTCACCTGACATTCTCGTGCCGCTGTATGTATATCTTGTGGAACATGGTGTCCTTGCGGTTGCCCGCTATGTCAGCCTTCATCTCCATGGCAACGTGCCTTGGTAGCACGGACAGCAGCAGCCTCTCCTGTCGACAGAAAACAAAATACGGATATATTTGACCTATTTCCCTAAGGAACGATACTCACATTGAATCGTTTGCCTGTATTCATAGGCTGTTCGCGGCAAAGTGAGAGCAATAAGTCTGTGGCGTTGAATTTTCAATGCTATAAAATCTATACACTTTGAAAAAACTTAGGATGCTACATTTACGATAAAAATTTGCAGAAAATACAAATTATATGAAATGGGATTGAGTAACCAGGGCTTCAAAGTGCTCTACCGTGGTCAAGAGCTTAATTATATATATATATATATATATATATATATATATATATATATATATATATATATATATATTCTTGGGAAAAAATGTTGTGTGGACATATGACACTGTTTCTGGCTAGTATATGACAAGGTGAATAGGATCACCGTGGGATGAATAGGATCAAAATATGAAACAAATTTCTTGCTTACAACATTAATTTTTAAAGTTACATTCCAATAAAACTACTTACAAACAGTATTAATTTGCCTACCAAGAAAGAAAACCTTTCTAAAGCAGATTTTGCACTAATAATTTTGTTCTAAATATTTTGATCCTATTCACCCCAGCGATCCTTTTCACCCCGTGGCAGGATCATGTTACTGTCGGACGTCATGACAACAGTTCGTAACTAGTTACAATGCCACACATTATGTCACTAACACACAGACAGTAGGAACAACTGTAACAATAGTTAGGAACTTGTGAAACAATATCGTCGGCACTTACGGCTTTAAAGAAATTGTTCAAAATGCGAACTGCAGCGCAGAAACGGTACGTTTTCTGATATGTTCACGGAACACTTGTTCGTTCTATACGTGAGAATTGTTTCCAGAAAATTGACATGGAATTTTGTAATATATGTATATGTGTGTATTTATATACCCTCCCCCCCATTAGTCATTTTTGAACCCGTAGAATTAATTCCAAAAAACTCTGTGCACGCATAGAACATAGTACTGGTACCTGACGTTTACGTATCTTCTACATGAATATTGCTTATTCTCAAAATTCGGACATATTAAAATTTTTGGCTCAAAGTCGTATTTCAGGAATATTGTTACCGAGACGAACCAAAATTTATATTTTAATAAGTTAGTATCTAAACGTCGAATGTTAAGGTGTCCAGGTGCCCCTTACTACTGAGTGGTCACAACACATCTAGTAGCCGACAAATATAACATAGTCGATGGTCTACGGCGCGTTCATCAAGAGTGTAGTTCCGATTATCTGCAGCCCCACCTGGCAACAACCCACAAGCCGCCACTGGCAGATATCGAAGGGAAAAAAAAGGTTGCACAGTTTTGTTAAAAACAGTGTGAAACTACGCTGATTTTTTCAAGACGAAATACGCAATGGTTTCAGCTAATTATGCTATTAAGGAAATTCCAATTAATGAACTAATTATCCAAATCGATATAATTCTTTGTCCAGAAAAAAAATAGACAATATAGTAAAAACAATGTTTTACAAAACTGTGGCAACATTTTGTTCAGTATCTACCCTCGTTTAGGAATAATAAAAAATATGATCGTGAAAACCGTAGATACGATGGATCATTGCCTTAAAAAGGTTATGATTTGCTTATGTTCTCCAACAAAAATCTCTCTTTTAGAGTAAACAAACGCAATTTACTCCCCAACTCACCAGTTTCACCAACATTTGGGTGCAAAATTAAAATTACTACTCGAATAAAATTGTTAACTTCTGTCTGGAATTCGCCTCGCGTCCGCCATATCGTCGCGCTCGTCTCGCTCATGTCGCAGAAACCTCAGTGCTGATTGGCGGACATCTTTTGTTTTTAGTCTCGCTTCTCTCGTGCCTACTAAGGTGAAGTGTACTACAAGTTAAAAAGACCAATGTTAGGAGATTGTCACAGGGACAATTTCTGCCGCTTGAGCGCTAGTATCGGTAATGTGTGTAAACTGACCAATCACTTTCCTGAATTTTAAGTTACATTAAGCTGATAAAATACAACGCGAAATTGGTGTCTTTCCACCTTAAAATTAAGTTAAGGGCGCGGTCTACCGCAATTTTCATCACCATTTTTTTTTATTTTTTATTTGTACCAGATATTTTTTTCTTATTTTAGACACAAAGTGTGACTAAATTTGGCTCTTATGAAATTTTTTTATCTCTTATAGTTCTCGCGTAATGGCTTGTTAAAGTTATATTTTGCATGTTTCCGTTTTAACGACTACACTAAACCCAACTGATATACCAAACTTAAAAAAATCACAGCAGATAAAGCCATTGCAAGCTACAATGTCATGCTCATAAAAATAATATAAATTATTTGTAATTTAAAAAAACAATTTTGAATTTTTAAAATTTTTAATTTTCAGTTTCATAATTTTTTTGAAATACAAATAATTTTTATTCTTTATTTTTATGAGCATGGCATTGTAGCCTGCAATATCTTTATCCACTGTGATTTTTTTAGTTTGGTATATCAGTTGGTTTTAGTGTAGTCGTTAAAACGGAAACATGCTAAATATGACTTTAACAAGCCATTATGCGAAAACTATAAGAGATAAAAAAAATTCATAAGAGCCAAATTTAGTCACATTTTGTGTCTAAAATAAAAAAAAAATATCTGGTACGAATAAAAAATTAAAAATGGTGATGAAAATTGCGGTAGACCGCGCCCTTAAATAACTTCTCTCATTTCCAAGCCTATTTATTATTTAAATTTAAGTTTACTACAGTTTCGTTTTTTTTTTTTTTGTACGTTGGCGATGTCAGCGAAACCAGCGGCAGAAATTTTCCCTGTGCTAAGCTCTCTCATAAGAAAACACACTTTCTGTCTAACCTGTAGTAGAAATAAATTTAATGCTTATTTGACTCCGGCGTCATATCTGGAACAGTAAAGGCCTATCGACATATGACCGTGTACGAACAACGTGGATAGATTCACCCTCGCTGTTCACAATTATTATGTCTGAAGTTGATGCGAAGTTGTGATTAATTTAGTATTTTGTCCCGTTTCTCTTGATTAAACATTCTATTTTCTCCAAACTCAATGTTAATGTTTCCAATTTTACACTTAGTTCCGAATGTCAGCGAAAACAATTGACATTTTCATTTTTATTAGGACATAACTTCGGACAAAAGTAAAGATTCAGTGAATACTTGTCTTAGGACCAAGGTTGTCCTGAGACACTGTAACTTTGGACACTGATGTGATGTCACAGAGTCACGTGGGCCAGTCAGCGCATTCTTGTCCTAGGACACAATTTCGGAAATCGCAATTGTAAACTTTGGACTCGTAAAAATTCAAAATTTTATATTTATGCGAAACACTGTTCAATTTTTACACTTCAGATAACATATCATTTCTCCAAATAAAAAAAAAACGTGTCCCATCGTTTTAGCATAATCACCTGTCAAAGTTACAAAATGGCAGTTGCAAAGTAGCCAAAATAATAAAAAAATAATTAACTCACAGGAACAAGATAATTCATATTGATACTTAATGATGTGCGCTACTCAAGACACTTTTGTAAACACCAAGCTATACATTTTTATATTTTTTAAAAATTAATGAAAATGAGTAAATTTTTCATAACTTTTAGTTTTGGCTACTACAGAAATTTTCAAATCTAACTTTTGTCAAACATACCATAAAATGCATTGATACGCTGACTTTCAGTTGCTGTAGTTTTGTATTCATTAGTTATTACTTATTTTGATTTTGGCTACACTGCTATGGCCATGACTTCGATGAGTGATTATCCAAAAACTACGGGGCGTAATTTTTATTTATTTGGGGAAATGACGTGTTATCTGATGTGCAACAGTTAAACAGTGTTTGGCATATATATATATATATACATATATATATATATATATGATATTTCACGGGTCCAACGCCCTTAACAGAGAACCACGAAAGGCGATGTAGTTGGTCGTGACGGAACATGCAAGTCCCGAAGAGCGAGTCACGTGTACACGCACTAGCAATCACACGTTGTCCCGCGCCAGATAAATCACTATTGCCATGGGTCGGCGGGTTAGGGAATTATGTAGGGGGGGGGGGGGAAGATTCACTGAAACGTTTTGTTTGAGGCGCTGACCCGGGTGTGTCAGCAGTTCAAACCACGCGTCGTGCGCGTAATCGGGCGTGTCCTCGCCGACACAAATATTAGTTTTGGAAGCGCACGTGTCTGCACGTAGAACACGCAACAGGGCCTCATTACGCAAGTTGACGCGCGATCACACGACCAGACATGTTTGTTTCCGAGCCAATTACTGCAGCCCAGCGTCGCTAGTGTTTTAAGCCACCCCCCTCCCCTCCTCAGAATGAGACCACTGTCCCGCTTCCGTGCATCGAACGTAAAAAAGCTACCGTACACTAACTGTTAATGTAGGAAATTATAGTCAAAACATGACACAACGTGTATATCTTATCAATTCTCTCTTAGTACGCGAAGAGGGTCTTACCATTTTTCCACGGGCGAGGGGATGCGGGGATAAAATCCTTATAATAAAAGTTATTATAATATCAATTTTCGAAATGAATGAATATAAAAAACTTGAAACTGTATCATAACAATGCCTATCTGTAAAGTACGCTTTCGTACATAATTCATCCAATTGCAATGAAACTGTGTTGATTTGTGGATGTGCTCGCAAAAGAGTCTGACAAAAAATCATCAACAATGGGAGGCGGGGTGGGGGAGGGAAGGGGGAGCAAACATGGCAGGAGGGGGGCAGAGCGCGGTAACCAAAATATTTTATACGTGTTTCTAAAACGGTCATTAATAACTCTTAACATACATTTGTACTATTTAAAACTTGATAAATAAAGTGTTTAAAAATTTATATTTTTAAAATTAAAAATTAATTTTTACCGTAACTGATAATTTTTAATGTTATCATCAGTGCAGATATCATTACTTACATTAAATTCAAACAGGCGAAAAGTTTTTTATAAAAAGTTTTAATAAAACAATTTTTTAAAAAAATTTTATTCTTTTGTTTTGGAAAATTTAGGTTTTGCAAATATACCGACTGAAAATTATAAATACGTATACGAATCACTTAAACCTTCTGATTTATATGTGTATGCACCAGACAGGAAAACAACAAATATTTTGTATCTAAATGCACTTCAATAAACATATTCAAAACCAAAATAATTTATATATTTGAGTGGCATTGTAACGCATGCCTAGTAGTCGTACTAAACACATTACCGTGTTAATTTGAAAACCACGCTAAGTCACGAACAATAGCTAGTTATGTATAAAACACAGACATATTTCATCGTCAAAGGTTTTTCGTTTTAAGGGCCCTCCCGAGAAGGGCTGCGTTTGTGTGTGTGGAGTGGTAAGGTTGCCGTTATACGGCGTATGTAGCATAATATCACCTCTAAGCGCAAGCTACTGAGTTGGCGTGCAGTGCTCTAGTATTATCCTTAATTCCTTGCGACTTCAAGCGGTGACATTATTTTATTTGTGGGCAGTATAAATCAAAGTCTAACACTCGTTTCTATTGTTGGGATTTTCGAATCCCGTTGTTATATATCCCAGGCACGAAAGTCTGGGAAAATAATTTTTGGCCATTTTTAGGGGCCCGAAGATTACGTTTCTAATAAACGTGCCGAATTTTTTGAAACTATAACGACGTAGTTTGAAGTGTGTGTTATTTTTGTAGATATAAACAAGTAATGCGCGTTAAATATTTTTGTAAAAAAAAAAAAAAAAAAAACTGTTGTAACTGGTTGCAACTCATTTGAAGCAGAATTTCAGATGTGCACGTAAGGCACTGAAACAAACCTGGGCAAAATTATTTTGGTGAAAAGTTGATGGCCTTCGACAATTGGCTACTTCCACAGTGCGCTCACAGTCTCTCAGTCTAAAGCAGGTAAGACGGGAACAAGTCTTCGTTCCCTTACGTGATGGTTACTGGCTCAAGTTCCCCAGAGAGCGTCTCATGAACTGTGATCCAATAGTAACGGGTTTCGAGTCTAGCTAGCTCCAGTGACGAGGCTAACGTTCAGAGAGAGAGAGAGAGACTAATCCCAAGAACTGTATTAACGTTTCGAAGGGTTCAAATACGCAAAACAGCTTAAGGAAGACGAAACCCTCAATCTTATCCGACACCGAGGAAGGTAAGCGGGGGTCGAGTGAAACAAGAAATGTCGTGGCATTGTCTGCGCTTCAAGTGAATCTTAAGAGGGCCATGCATCGGGTGTAATTGTCAGCGTGTGATGCGCGGAGACAGCGAAGCGACAGGGATAAGCTTTCCACACTCGAAGGTAACAGCATTGCTTCCATTCGCGGCGCGACAAACTGGCGTACGGCGTTTTCCTAACACACTTACAATTTCATTTGTGGAAAGTTTGCAGTAAAGTGCTTCCAACGTTGTGCTTGAAACATCAAAATCTACAAAAATTTAAAACTGTCATTTTTATAATTGATTATGTGATAATATCTAGGCCTTTATAATAACCGAATTTCAAAAATACTCGCGTTTCCAGATAGGAAAATTATTTTCAAAATAAAAACGCGAGTACTTTTGAATTTAAGTTATCGTAGAGGTCTAGATATTATCCCACAAACGTTATAAAAATTACAGTTTTCAATTTTTGTAAATGTTGTGGTTTCAAGCCTTTATTTTTCGAAAAAACATTTTTAATTCTGTACTCGAAAGTAAAGCATACTAACGCATGGTGCTTATAAATAAACGTCTGCTGATAAAATTTGTACTTGGCAAAAAAAAATCTCGTCGAATTATGAAAAGTAGTTCAGATTTTATTGACGATTCAGTATTTCAATCGACCGCTAGACGACAGTACATCTCCATACAGTACCCCTTAAGGGCTTTTTCCTTAGTTTTGCAGTGATTTCGAAAATATTTTTTTACTGCCACCTAATAAGCCTACTCATATCAAAATTATGCTCCACTGTCTTGACACTTATATGTTATAATTTGTAGCTGAACTTTTTTGTAGAAATGTACTGAACGGTATTTTAGATTTCACCACCCAAAGTACCACGTTATTTGTCATGAAAATAAGCAAAAATGAAGCAAAATATTTTCTTGCTGACGAATGGTACATTATTTTTAAAAACGCATCCACAGTATTGTGCATTGTGTGACTGCACATTAACTCAAATTTTTTCCAAACTTTTGGTTAAAAAATATTTGAGTTATTGGCACGCCTTAATTTTCATCACCATG
>PNEQ01031984.1:15891-43727 GCA_003012365.1 Medauroidea extradentata
TTAAGGACGACACTAAAACCAAATCAATTACCAAAACTGAAAAAAAAAAAAAAAAATGCACAGTGAGTAACGATGTTATAGGCTACAAGTTTAGCTATGTTAAATCACAAAATAAAATATTTTTGTATTTTTTTAAAAAATTGATTAAATTTTTAAATTTATATTTTAAATGACAGCAATTATATTTAAAAATAACAGGTTCTCTTTTTTTGTTTTTATGTACGTGAAATTGTAGCCTGCGACGTCTTCATCCACTGTGAATATTTTCAGTTTGGTATGTCAATTGGTTTTAAGTAGTCTTTAAAACGGGAACATGCAAATTTTCACTTTAACAAGCTATTGCACGAAAAATATGAGAGATAAAAAATTTAGTAAGAACAACATTTAGTAACATTTTGTGTCTTAAATAAGGAAAAAACTATCTGGCACAAACATAAAATAAAAGCATAGCGATGGAAATTGCTGTTGACCACGCATGAGGTTTGATTCTCTTCCTCCTACGTCACGGATTCTTCAGCACGACGGTGGAAAGTGTGCTCTCAAGAAAGCCCTGCTAAAGTTCTATTTTCAGCCAGTTTGTATCCTTCCGCACGTAACGGCTAACGACGGGAAATGTTTAACCTCTCTGGACACATCACTTGTCTGCGCGTGTAAGATAAATTGCGCAGTCAGTATGAATTGATACCGTTTAATAAAACTAATTTTTGTTATATAAAATACAATTATGTCGATTTCGGTTGCTTTTGTTTCTGTATTGTTGCATTTGGAAAACACACGGAACTGTAGGAACTGTATTGCGTAGTTGCGCTACCAACCGTACGAGCAGTAAGGTCACTATAGTTGATGCTGAATGGACGACTTGAAAAGAGGCGGAGCTTCAGTCAGGTGTGGGATACAATTCCTATCTCCATGGATACCGCAGCCGAACATAACCTTCATTTAGCTGTTTGGCTTCACGTGTCCCGGATGAGATGTACGTCAAGAAAATTGATTATTTGTTTGGAATTTGCCGCTTTTTCAGGTAAACATTAATCCTATGTATTTGCGTATCTTAACCATGAAATTGAAGCTAATATATTTTACCCTTGCGTGCAAATCTATGAATGCGCAACATTTTTGCTTTCTGCACTTACCAACTAACAAAGCAGCATGTTTGTAAACAAGCTTTGTTTCCCACAGTATTTTCCCCTGCGGTGACGTCAGGGGGCGTGTACTTCAAGTCGTCAATTGTATGCAGTAACGGCTAGTGATATTTTTCAATAGTTAAATTTTAAGCGCTCGCTTTATTCCGAATGACCTGTACAGTCACGGTACCTTCACCACGTGGGGCGAATGCTTGTTAACACATGGGTCGGCAATCAACAAGGTTGTAACTGCGCCATAGCAACTACCGTGACTGCAGAAGACGAACAGTTTCAAGATAAGCGGCGTGTAACTGCCGACTAGTCAGGTTGCTAACAAGTGCCTTCCCTGGTTCGCCTGGCCTTGCCTTGGTGTAACTGACGCAAAACTGCTGGCTGGAAACATCATGTTACACGTTTGGCTCAGGGACAATTTCTGCCGCTTATGAGCAGGGGGCAGGGGGGGGGGCACACAGCCCTAGGCGCTGTTAGTGCCGAAAATGTTTACTTGGTAATGAAATGTAAATGAGTGTAAAACAAGATACGATATTTACCAAATGTGTAGACTTATACTAGTTTTGTATTTTTTTATTTTTATGTACCTTGAACACCATATAATATTATAAATACAGTATTTATAATTAGAATGCGCACTTAAAACACTTGCTAGTGGTAGCTAGAAGTACAGGTTTTATGTATTTCTACTAAAATGTTATACTGTTATTTACGCGAGCGCAGAACAACGTACGCAAGATACGTTTATTACTGGTGGGTTGATTGGACAGATGGAAAAAGGGAGGGAAAGGAGGGAGTTAAAGCAAATCTTGCCCCGAGAGAAGGAAAGCCAAGGTACGTCCCTGCTCTTGAGCGCTGGTTAGTAGTTTAAACTGACCAATAACAGAGCTTTCCTGAATTTTAAGTTACATGAAGGTGACAATTTAAAAAGCGAAATTGTTTTTTTTTTCTCACTTTAAAATGAAAGTAAATGACTTTCCTCTTTTCCAACAAGTTTGAGCCCGACCGCCCTGATTGCAGCGCCAAAGACGCACAACACTCTCGGTAACTTGGCGAACTACAGCCAAACAACAAGGGGGTCAAGCAAAATACATTGTTAGATAGGCGAGTGTCCAGACCTGTCCCAAACAGCAATTGACAAGGGTGCAAGCTTGCAAAGTTATTACGAAAGACCTATACTGGTCCCCGGAAGAAACAAGCTTGCGGCAAGTTTGCTTTTGCAAGCCTAAGGCAAGTGAAATGCAGTCTTGCCGCAAGCTTGCATGCTGTCCGGGGTACTTCTACGACCGTGATGGAGGTAGGAATTGATTGTATCCCACTCCAGACTGGAGCTCCGCCTCTTTTCAAATGGACTTCATCGTCAGTGACTGTATGTTTATTTGTCTCGGGGTTCTAAACGACATAGGTGTGGGTGGTGTCGCAGGTTACTCTGTCAAACTAGATACGTCTCTGCACAAGTACACTCTCCTCAAATTAACGAAGTAGAGCTGCATATATGAGTGTGAAGCACAGAAACGAGATGTTGCAGGGATATTCTCGCGAAAACTTCCAGTCATTTACCAACAGTAAAGTGATAAGTTAGTAACCATACCCGAGCAAAGTTTTGATATGCTTGTCGATTAATATTTACGACTCTTACGCTGTAGTTTATAAAGACCAAAGCAGAAATAACAAAACACAGTTAGTAAAATTACGACTCATAGCGCCATGTGTAAATCAAAAATGATTGTTTAAAGAACCATTTTAATATATGTGTTCTTTAACACGTTTGCACTAAATGTGTTTGATGAGTTAAATGCAAATTGTAAACAGTGATAGACAAAAAATGAATACAATTTTTTTTTCTGTCACTGTTTACAAACTGCATTTACCAAGTAATGCAAATTTAGGGTAGAAATGTTAAAGAACACATTTATTAAATTAGTTCTTCAAACAAACATGTTTTATTTATACTCTAAAACCAATATTACAGCTTTAAAACAAAGAATTTGTACATCAGGGGTATAGTGGAATCTTAATTAAAGTGAAAAGAGTTGTCACTTCAAACAATATTTTTTCAGGACTTCCAGAGCGTATATTAATATACACGCCGCCGTAATAACAATTACATACTCGTCTAAGATACATGTTGTAACGATTTAAATAAATATATTTGCTATAATGCCGCGATATTGGAACACTGTAATGTGGGCCATGTGTATGTCCTCTCCTCTCAAGACTACTTGCGCATGCAGGCGACGAAATGACGTCACTTCTCATGTGTATTAACTTTGTAGTTGTAAACATATTGGCCTGTGCTCACATCTATAACTGTAAATTGCGGACACGATTCCTATAAACGCAAATTTCAATAATATATTAGGCATGTATGAATTAGGTCAATTACAACAATGAACAAAACACATAGGGCGCTTCCTACCAAGAAGCTTTGCTGAGTGCAAGGATACATTTTACGATATCGCTTTCGGACTAAAACAATTTTCCAGCACACTGAAATGAGGAAAATACTGCTACAAGGAAAAATTGCAAATAACTTAATGATAAAGCTTTTTCGAGTATTTTTCTAAAGAATGAAAATGCGTATTTTCCCACAGTTTTCAGAGTATTGATACAGCTTAACAGGTAACAGATCCTATAGCAATGTCGACCGCATCAAGACAAACAAAAATGTATTGATGATATGTATACGTGTAGGTTCGACAAATACTGAGTCACTTCCCTAACCTTGCTATGGTCAGGTCTCCGAGTATATAGTGCACTTAAGAAACCTCGCAAAGAGTATTCTGCGTTTTTCTTTTTTTTGAATTGGTTCTACATCTGAGGCCGTTTCGACGGCGGTTCGAACAGTACGACTCAACCGGGCGCCCAAAATCCTTACAGAAAAACTGTTGCTTGTAGAACAAAAATTAAGTAAATGAACTACATTTAAAAATAAAACCGAGTGCGTCAAAAGCTACATACAAATGGAAAATCATTAATAATTTTTAGTTTAAGTTTGCCAAAACCACAAGGAACGATAACAGTAAATAAAAGGGGTTGGCCGTTATCCTAAGACTTCGCATAAACCTTGATAAATGCACAGAGCCAGCCCTAGTCATTTTGTTTTCATTTATTTATTAATTTCCGTGATCATAACACAGCACATGTTTTTATTACCAACAAAGCATACGCGTATGTTCACAAACATTCATATTTTTGTAAATTATATTATTATTGTAAGACTTAAATCACTATGCCAAATATAAAAAAAAAATTGCTGCAAAATACTTTTTTTTCAAGGCAGTAAGTAAATATACCATTATGTACGCTTTATATATACAGGATGTCCCATAAGTCCGGTCTCATAGGGCAAATAGAAATTGGTGAACTATGGAATGTTTTAATAGTGTTGTAGTGTGTTGGCGTAAGACAACAGCAGTGTGTTATACACGATGTAACATGGTCGGCGGGATGGAGCGGCATGTAGTAGTAATGTTGTTATTCACAATAACATTTCATTACACTACATCACTATTAAAACATTCCATATTTCACCAATTTCTATTTGCCCTATGAGACCGGACGGGACATCCCGTATATCAGAGTTAGAACCTTAGTGCTCAGACTGAGACAACGTCTCGAATAACGGATTCGTGTGGGCTTACTGTCAGCCTACATCATTGCAATAGTACGTGTGCTATCATCCGCTTTGCCAGTTTAACGGTGTTATCACATACCGCGAGAATACGCTGTTTTACGTTTAACTTCAGTAAATATTGGCATTTCTCAGGGAACTACAGTTTGTGTGCTGTATACACTTGATGTAGTTTCAGCCAACATTTTGTTATAAAATGTACACGAGATATCTACTTCACCGTTCGTGCAACAAAATGTAGTTTTCAATAGGCACAGACATGACATCATGTAACAGTAAGTTCCCTGAGAACTGTCAAAATACACAGAAGTAGATAACTAAAAAATTCGCGTTCTGTTTTGGGTGCACGCTAGAATTCAACTAACTGTATGTTAGTGTCATGTTCGTAATTGGCTCTTGACTCATTTGACACCTCCTGGAGAGTCCTAAGCCAATTATGAAGAAGCAATTAAACGCAGGCCCATATCACCGTATCAATGAGCAGCTATTGTTTACATGAGTACACATATATGTTTGGAGGCTAGCCTACAGGTCAGTGAACTAGCGAATTGTTCCGATCTTGTCACGTAAGTAGTGTAAAATGACGGACACAAAGAAGCGATATTGCGAGGCGGTGTCTTTAATAACTAGGAACTCTGGTTTTTCACGAAAACAATTTTGCCCCATTTTGTTTCAGTGCCTTACGTGCACATCTGCAGTTCTACTTCGTGGGGAATGATTTGATATTTTAACTCTCTCGAGCCTTGTGATTATACCGGCAAATCACAGCCATGAGGTGTTGCAGAGACTTCATTGTAATTGGCTCAGACAAATGATCTACGGTTCTTCACATAGACACGCTGCCAATAACCATGAAGCAGAATTGCAGACGAGCACGTAAGGCACTGAAATAAAGTGGGTCAAAATTCTTTTCGCGAAAAACTAGGGTCCCTATTGATAACATACCCTGTCTGTCGCATTTTGCCTACACGTGGCTCTAGACAAAACCCTCCTGTCTGAGTTTAAAACAAAATCACGCTGTGGATCGTTCCCTATTGGCCGGGTCTAGTTCAGACGAGTTCACCTGCAGCTTCTGGTTGGCGAATACCATTCTTCCACATCGCTATCCTGAGCCAACGCATACCGCTAGTTCGTGCGTTAGTTTAGCTTCTGTACTCTTAACTATTCTGTAGCACAGGATCCATGTATTCATAGTTCGGCGTTTTCTCTGTACAGCAGTGTAATCTTCTTCGAAGCTACACAAGGATGGTCAACATTATCGTCTCTCATAGCCCGGACTATAGCTGAAAGAACCGTAAATGGCATTTCGGAACGTAAAAAAATAGGCACGGCACTTTCCTACGAGCGTTTATAGCCGTATAACAAACCTGGAAGCCAATCTGGAGAAGCTAATGAAAGCCTTCTAAGCCAGCAATAGTCTCATAATCTGAAGCTAACGCGGTGGATTTATAGGCAATTATTTGTGACGTCTTAAATGTGAATTTTCAGATGGTGACTAGGCCTACATGTTTTATGGGAATCCCTTCAAAACTAAAATTACTGTACAGTCCAAGGTGTTTATAAAATAACTCCGGAGTTACACAAGATGTTTTCGGAATGCAGCAAATACAATATTACTGAAATATCAGCATTAGAAGAGAGAAAAAATTTAAATGTTTGTTTGCAATGGGAGATTACAATAAGAGTTCATTGACTTGTGGACACACGTCATTGCTCATTTTTAGTTGACCAAACTTGTGTTAAATGACAAACTGCAACAACGCAAAAAAAAAAAAATCCCAGAGAAATTTTGTCAGGATTTATTTTATTTCTTATTTTAAATAAAATTAAATTATAACAAACTTACCGAATTCCTATAGGATTGCTTATTTTTTAATGTTTTTGTGCCTTTTTTTTTTTACATATTTAACACAATTTTTGTGAACAAAACGTAAGCAATGGCGTACGTACATAAACCAACGAATGCTAAATGCGAAGAGAGGTCACACTTTATGTAACTTCAGCATGATTATAACGCGGTTGGCACAGTGGATAGAGCATTCGCCTCCAGGCAAGGCGAACCGTGCTCGTTTCCCGGCGGGGTCGGTCCCCAGTTTTTCGCACGTGGGAATCATGTCGGACGATGCAACCCTGGTCGGTGGGTTTTCTTGGGTATCTCCCGTTCCTCTCCGTCCTTCTCCTTCCGGCGCTTCTCAATTGTAGAGCCTCAGTCATTACATGTCGTGCTTCAAGGCAAGCAGATGTGGACGTGAGTGCAGAAGTATGTCTTCATCTAGGTTTTAACTAATATTTGGTGGCAACTAATACTAGCATTGCAAATATATTCATTTAGTTATATTAGCTCTGTGTTGAGGAAAATATTTTATTACTTTTAAGATGATTAGAGTCATTTTATATAAAGAAATTATTAGCACAAGTACTCCGTAATGTTCTGACACTAATAATATTGAAAATGAATACAATACAAAAAAATAAGTAAGTTTTTTTACTACAAGATTCGTTAAGTTGAAGGGCACCAAAAGTAGGCCTAAGATTTATTTAAATTTCAAAATATATAACACATATTACATGTATAAAGTTAACTGAATAATTTTTATAGACCATATTTTTTAATTGTGCCATAATGTGTAGATTATAACGGTGGACACTAATAAAATTGTTTCGTTGATCTTGTTTGCTGAGCAAAATAGGAGTTTTTTTTTAACTTCTATTCTGCACTTCCACAAACTAAATTAATTAAATGATTCCCTTATTCTTATAATTTATTCTTCATGTAAGTTGTATATAAAGTTCTATCGTCGTCAAATGTGCAACATTAAATCGAAACCACGGTATTAGAATTAGCAGTGATCGAAAGAAAAGTTTTTAAAATCAAGAAGGCGGCTAGTGTCCTAACTAAGTATTAAGTTTTAAGTTATATATAGAGCCACGATTTTGTCACGAAAAGACTTTTACCCCACTTTGTTTCAGTGTCTCCTGTGCACATCGGCAGGTCTGCTTCATTATTATTGGCAGTGTGTCTTTGTTCAGGCACATCTCTCATTTGACTGCACCAATCATAATAAGATTATTGTGAGTCTGTACGTCTGTGATTTGTCAAGGCAAGTGAGATTAAAATCGTCCAATCACAAACGCTGTAGCAGATCTGCAGACGTGCACATGACGCATTGGAACCAAATGTTGCAAAAATCTTTTCGCCATAAAATCGTGGATCTAGTTATATAGTATTAAGTTACATAAACACAGTGGAAACTTTCTTTCAAATACTGCTTTATATAATTAAATGAGTGTTACTTTTTCAACCCTAGTATACTCGGTTCTGACTACATTGATTCTCAAAGGCAAGAACTCGCGGCACAGAGAACAAGCAACAGGCATCTACACAACTCTACTTCAGTTAAGTACAATTGCCAACATTCGCGACGTATAAAATGTATGCTATGTACACAGGAAGCATTAAGTTGGTATTGCTGAAGCTGGATTCCTGTTACTGTGATTCGTTGTGATGGGCCTACCCAGTAAGAAGCTGCTGTCCTGTCTGTCACAGATAGTTGACAAATGCGCTGCGCGAATGTTTCGTTGCGATGGACGTCAGTATTGTACGACAAAGAAAGGTAATAATAATAACAACACGCATTTATTTCTTTAGTTTCTACTGTTTATGCGATAGTTAATTTTTAAGTTTGGACGAGAGCAAAAATAACAAATATATCTGGCAGACTTGTTATCGAGGTAGATGATTATTTCAATAAAACAAATTATACAGTGTCCACTAATAAGTCAATTAACAAAACATCGTCAGTTATATAATTAGTTAAAACCATAAAATTTATTAGTCTTGAAAAAATTAGCCGACATGGTGAAAGAAATCTGCCAAACAGATTTTTGGTATATACACTCTAAATCTGAATTAGTGAACATTCACTTATTCACGCCGATGAATGGAGCAGTTTCAACAAACTGAATCAGTGATAAACCACTGTGAAATCGGTGACTATTCACTGATTCCGATAAAGAGTGCCAACATTCCACAAGTTAATTAGTGAATGTCCACAGATTTTCCAGTAGTTTTTCACTGATTCAATAAGTGAAAACTGTCCTTTGAAAACAACTGAAAAAACCGGTGAATATTCACTGATTCACTTGTGAGGTGTTGGCACTCTTGAAGGAAATCAGTGAATATTCACAAATGAAACAGTGACTACTTTCATTGATTCAAATGGTTGAAACTGCTCTATAAGCGTGAATCAGCAAATATTCACTAATACAGAATTAGAGTGTGCTCATACTCGAAAATAACTGAAACAGGACAGCATGACCTAAACTGGCGTGCAGTGTTCGCAGCAGCGAATTTCAGCCTAGGATTTTCTCATGTTAGCCTGGAAGAGGTTAATTCTGCTGCAGGCTCGGTGTTATTACCTTCGCAAGGGACGATTTCAGCAGCTAGTTGATTTTGTATCGTTAAGGAAACTAACAAGCCGGTTTTATTCCCGGTTTAAAAGATTTCGTCACATAGTAAACGTACCATTTTTTAAAATAAAAGTTAAAAGTTGTAACTAGTTCATTTTCAGCAAAAAAATTATATAATCAGTATATTTTTCTGTTCCTCTAGCCAAGCTAACTTTAATTCTACTACTACCACTAATTTTATAACCTCCTTATACAAAATACAGCGCAGCTATCGTCAAAAATTAAGAGCACCGGGTCTCTCTAGTTACTTTTCATTATGATTAACTTTGCGATAACCTAGCGATAATTAAAGCACCCAATAAACAATATAGTTAGTATTTTAGTCAACGACTTAACTGTCGTTTTGAGTTTATCAAAATAAAAAAAAAACTTAAAACTGGATTGTGGGATATCCTATCGCTGTTGAGGAAAATCTTAATATTTAAAAATAATTTAACTTTTTAGCGGATGCTAAAAAAAACGTGTTATTTTACTTATTAAAACTGTTTTCCCCCTTAAGATCTACACGATATTCGGGGAACTCGCTAGGCGGAGCACTTAAGGAGGTAGTTTCTTAGATTTATTGATTTTATGTTTGCATGCAACTAATTTTTGTGAACTTAATTTTGAAATCCAGAGCCAGTAATGATGCAAAACATTACTTGAAATAACTTTTTTAACCTTAAGTCAGCTGACAGTTATCTATATTTATTAATGCGAGACCAACATCAATAAACAATTAAGACATTTATAATTACAATAACACAGATCAAAAATGTTTAAAGATATGTAATAAAATATCTATGGGTTAAAATAACTGTTACGAGTCCGTTTCCCTCCTACATGTTGATTAATTGGTTTTACTTCCCTATTTTCGTTTCACGACCGAAAATTTAAAAAAATACCAGAATTGAAACATAACTATTTATGCTTCTATTCAGTGTTAGTATAAGAAGTGAACTAGGAACTCATAATTTCATTATGTTTTATAAAAGTAAACTTTTATAATAAAATACATAATTATGGGTACCTAGTCCACCTCTCTGACGTCTACTGAAAAGTAAGACCGTTAGCTAAGTTTCCATTGTGGTACTTTCAGGATTTTTTGTAGTGAGACAAAGGGAAATCAATAAATTAACACGTAGAAAGGAGACTGGCACATTCTCTAGTCCTACTTAGTTTTCTTTTAACTTATTAACATGTCATTAATGTAATGAATAAATGTAATTAAACAAGACAATTGTAAGGGAATTTGCCCGTTAAGGAGCGAGAGCGAGAAGTAAACAAAGCGAGCTATATCGGTCGTGATGAAGGCGGCATAAATCCCTTGTCGTCACAAGTGGATCCAATGTCGCTGTACATCATATATGCATGGCGCGTCGCGGCGCCGTCCCAGGTCCACGACACTGCCTGAATACTCGCCCTGCAGGCACGAGCGACACTCCGGGGGAATACGCCCCAACACCCCCACCCCCACTCCTTCCCCTCCTAGAGCCATCCTTTCTTCCTTCTCCTGGCTATTTTCCCTTTCCACGACGTCGCCGTTTATCTTTATTTACCAAACAAAACCGTATAAGTGTGTGTGTGTGTATGTATATATATATATATATATATATATATATATATATATATATATATATATATATATATATATATATGTATACATACACACACACACTAGAAACCCGGGTAACACTACTTATCTATAGCCAACAACTGAAGTTTATACATTGACATGCCGCACACTACCAAGTTTTGATACTTCTTAATTAATTTATTGTTAATTATTAATTAATTTGTAGGAAAAATTTGACACAAAATTGGCAATAAGCAAAACAAACATTTATATTGATCTGACCAATGTCAAACTTCACAGGATCACCTGTTAGGCTAATATGAAGATTTCCTGAAAATTTCATCAAAATCGCTGTAGGTATGTTGGAGACCATAGCAAACACACTCACACACATACATACATATATATATATATATACATATATACATACACACACATACAGGATGTTCAGTAACAACCGCATAATCACACCGCGCGAATACTGGGCTAAATTGGAGACGAGAATGTTTGTTACAAAATGTACGGCATTTAAAGTGCACAATGTGGCAGCACTGAGGTATTATTGTATGTCTTATGTCAAGTAAAAGCAGAATTGAATCATGTTGTGACTGCTCGGGATTTGATCTTGCACCTATAATACATGTAGGTCAGAACAGTAATTATGATATCAGTGTAGCGCAGCAGAGTACTAACTACAGTACTATGTCGCCACACTGTACATGTAAAATATATTCGTGCAATATCTTACTACTAACATTCTCAGCCTAGGATTTGCATAGTGTGCTTATATGGCAGTTTCTGGACATTATATAGGGGCTATGTATAATTATTTTTGCGTTAATTACGCTAAATAACTGAAATAAAGAAAATATATAAACTTTACTCACTGTATAACTGGAAAATTGATGTATAAAAACGCAGCATGTAGAGAATACTTGACTATAATATACTTCAGCAAAAAGAAAGTGAAATAATGCGCGGAAATAGTTGGTTTTTCTCCTCGCGATTTGTGCTTCCACAAGCCTTTACATTCGCAACTAGCGGTTGTTGTTACAATATCTTAAAACAGCTGCCCCACAACTTCCGGTTACGTTCGAGGTTATGATACAAGCTTTTATTTAACTTGCAAAGTTTTTATGTTTGTCCGGGTTAAATCTTGCAACTGAATTTTAAAAGCAGTTATCCTCTACCGATTGAACTGAAACTTTGCATACACGTTTAGTTTAGAAGACGATGCTAAGTGACGTCATTCTATATCCAATATGGCAGACTAGTTTTGTTCATGTACTCTCATGATATGGGTATTAAATGTAAGGGTACGCTGAGAAGAGTAAGAATTAAATTAACAATAGTAAAAAACTTACAAGCTTTTATATAACTTGCAATGTTTGTCTGTTTGTTCGGGTTAAATCTTGCAACCGAATTCTAAAGCAGCTATCCTCAACTGATTGAGCTGAAATTATGCATAGCCTACACGTCTAGTTTGAATGACAATGCAATGTTAGCTGAGTGACGTCACTCCAAATCCAATATGACGGACCGCCCAAGATGGCGGATGATGTACTCCATGATGTGGGTATCAAATGAAAGGGTTTGCTGAGAAGGAAACGAATAAAATGACGTCCGCGTTCAGTTCTCCGAGGAGATGATGTACTACTGGCCGGTTAAACGGTAAGACTTAGCGGGGTCGTGTATTAACTGATATCGACCTACACTCGGGGCAAATTCTAGCGGTGGTGAAAAACTACTAACTCACATACGGAACTGTGTTTTGTTAGGCACAAGTAAGCTTCAAGCTGAAATAAGTGGCGCATATACATCCAACCAACAAGTCAAGGTGAGACCATGCCGAGGACTGAGTGGTATCAGAGTGTATCAAACATTATGTGAACATACCACCTCAGAGCACACTATGTTGTATATTAGCTCTCACCCTTCTATACCGAGCTCTGGGAGGGTCAATAGACATTCTTCGGTACTCATGGGAACAACACGAAAAAATAACTAAAAAAAATACCTAATAAATTAACAGTAAAAACATTTTTAAACACGAGCTTTTATTTGAATGCTCTAAAAAGAAGAAAACGATCTTTAAATTAAGTCAAGTCCATAAATGTATTACATTACACAATTTATTATATAAAGGCCTGTCGCGAGATTTTCCTGTGCAGACAAACAAAAATACAGTATGAAACTTAATCTGAACATGAGTAATTCTAAGAAAAAAAATTTATTTATAAAATAGGTAAATCTCGCGACAAGGTTTCATATCATATAAATTGTGTTATGTAATAAACTTATGGATATTATTAAATTTAAAGTTTGTATTCTTCTTTGTAGAGCATTTAAATAAAATATTGATTTTAAAAGTGTTTTTTTTTTTTACTATTAATTTGTACGCTGCCGAGTCGTCAGACATCGCACGAGCACACTAGCGCTTCAAGTGGCCTTCTACCCAGGCCGCCGAGCCTGTGCTTCGATCGTTACACGATTATTCGAAAACTGTCTAACGGTCATGTGATATCCGCTTCAAAGAACTACACACATTTCAGCTTCCCCACTATTCATTAAAGCATAGTTTCTAGTGACCGGAAATATCGAAACTGGGCGTTTTGGCGGTTCTTTTTTCCAGGCGTGGAAATCTTCGCGCAGAATATTTCAATAGGGTCAGTAGTGGCATATATGTAGGTTTGAATGTGACTGAGATATTTAGGAATATACTTTAACCTGTAACGCCCTATCCTTGCTGCCGCCGGAGCTCTGAGGAAGACACAATCCTTAAAGGAAGCCTTGTATGTAAGACATGCCATCCTGTGTAGGTGCGAGGAATAACACCAGTATCATATATGTATATGTATGTGTATACATACATATATTTATAAATGTGTGTGTGTTGTTTCCTCACACAGCGATATATTGATGGAGTTCATAGCCATGTTTGGCAGTTTAAACAAACAAACATGAACTTCATTAAACGAACCTTAACTTGCCTAAATTAACGCAAACTGCCCTAACCTAACCAAAAGTAACCCAGATTCTCTCAAATTAAAGACAACTAACCAAATTCAGGAACAATTAACTTAAACTAACGCAAACAAAAGAAACCTAAGCGTATGATAACAGAAAGCAACCAAACCCTAGACTAATCTAAAGTAACAATAATAATGAAAAGTAACGTAACCTAACCTACAGTAACACAGGCTAAACTAAGCTAACCAGACACGCAGGTAAAGTAGCGAGGGTGAGGGTTGGTTGTGTCACAGACACTGAGGGGTGGAACAGAGAGGAGACAGTAATTAACTCCCGCAGTAAAAGTCATAATGGCTAATGACTGCTCGCAAGTGCTGGCAAGTGTAATGGTGCAGTTAACCGCTTCACTTAATTATCCCCATCTTGAATGTAAGGGTCCTTGGAGACCATCAGCACTGAATACAAACTTCCCTCAAGTACTAAACGTTCAGGCCTTTTGTGTGCTACAGTTCGTCCCTCCTACCGGGGCCACATTCTGTCGTTCCTGATGGCAATCCGAACGGCAGTCTTCAAAATAGTATACACAAAGGCAATAGCTGACTATTTCAATTGTTTTATTGCGAGTAATAAAATATTAAGGAAATCTAAAAAACGGGGGGGGGGGGGGGAGGTGGATGTGTTACAAGGGCAAAGTTACTATAAACCATTACACAAACGGCGCGTGGATTTAACGTCAGGCGTATACAACCAATCAACTTGAGTGTTTGTAGCGACAGAAGTCATGTTACTGGTTAACAAGGTTATAAACCGGATGTAATTTTCCACCTTTCATGCTCGGAGACAGTGAAGGGATAAGGTTCAACATTCCACACTCGACGATAACAACATCGCTTATACCAGCGGCGCGTCTAACTGGCGTGCAGTGTTTTCATACTGCTCTTTTTCCCACGGGACTTAAAAGCGGCGACCGTACAGTTTTATTTGAGGAAAGTTTGTAATAAAGTCCAACGTTGAGTTTTACGAATCCTGGTGGTATTTTCCCAGTTACATATGTCTTAAAAAAAACCGTTTTTAGCCATTTTCAGGGGCCCCGAAAAACATTTTTCTAATAAGCATGTTGCGTTTTTATAGTGATAAAAGCGTAGTTTTAACCGTGTGTTCTTTACGTAGATAAACATATTGTGAATAAGCTTATCTGTTTCGCGTATAAAAGAAATGGCGCGGCACTCTACAACATCGTTCATGCGTCAGGTACATAAGCCTCTTAACAAGGTCCTGGTTTCTTGCACACAACTGGCAGGACATTATTCCTGAACACACAGAACTGGAAGCTGTGTATATAGCAACTGCTAAGAATATAAATATTTCACGACTTCAATGACATGCGTGTTAGAATCATTTACTCACACGTATATGATAATTTGTCTATTAACTGCTACTCACTGGGACAACAGACAATGAAAGACTGGACGAGGGTTGTGTATGAATACGATAGTGGATTTCAACATTCGTGTCACTAAACACGCAACATTTTCCTTTCCCTAATGATTGTCAACCACTGCTAGCCCTATTACACGGAAGACAGTCTAAATGCTGTACAGTCTACCCCATGAACGAATGCACTTATCTGGCAGTTATGTTGGCAATGTTTTCTGAGGCACGCTGTGAATCGTCGCTCGGTTTCTAGAATATTTAATGTTTGCATAGTTTCCTGTTCACTCACTCAATTATTAAGTTAACACATTATTTCAAAAAATAAAAAATTCGATTCAATTTTCTGAAATGCCAATAACCAGCTGTTAGTAAAGTGCACTAGTTCGTGGGATAGACTACACCTATGCGGTGACTGCTTGACTCAAACCGTTAGGAATAGTTAAATTAAAGTTTTCGTAACAAAGTGTCGAAAATGAAAATGAAATTAGATTACAATGGGTCCAATACTTCTCGAAATACGCGTATTAAAATTTATCCATTCACAGCGTGAACAATTTCAAGATTAGGGGACATGCGATATTTTACATGTAATGAACGTGTAAAATTAAAAAGTCACGTTATATTACTTAGTACTTTAGCTAATTAAATGAAATATAGGAAAATTGTGCATCAGATTTCTCGTGCAAACAAAAAAATTATCAAAGGGCACAGATTTAAAAAATGACGATTACGGTACGAACAGAAAACGTAAGTTAGGTAAAATTCAAGCTACTAAGAACTACATAAGCACCACGTGAGAGGCATGCGTTGGTCTTTACTTCATACTATTCAAAAATTAAATGTTTTGGCCACCGCTTAGTGTCCCGTTGGAAAAAGACTACAACGCCAGTTTGGCGCGCTGCGAATAGAGGCGATATACTTCTCGTCTAGAGTGGGACACTGGCTCTTCCCGTAAAATAGGCACACAGAACTACGTGCAGTTTATCGAGAGATTCTTTAAATGTAACCGCCATGAATCGTGCACATAAAATGGGACTTAAAATCTGAAGAGATTTTGGTCGTCACTTAACATGTGGTGGGAGGTGACATGATGTGAGTATGGGGCAGCGCCGGAATGAGGGGAGAGGGGGAACAAGAGGTCCCCTAGAAAACCCGCCGACCAGCGCCATCGTCCGGCACGATTCCTACATGCGACAATTCGGGGACCGACCCCGCCGGGAATCGAGCCCCGATCCTCTCTGTGGAAGCGAGTGATCTGACTACTCGGCCACCGCAGCCCCGGACTTAAAATGTCTAGTAAACATGGGCCCGGAAATTAACCGTTCCTTGAAGCCTCCATGTTGACGACGCACTGCCCGTGTGTAGTTCAGTAAGAAGTTTCACGTAATGTGGATAGCTAGGGACCCTGGTTTTCCGCAAAAAGAGTTTTGCCCCACTTTGTTTCAGTGTCTTACGTGCACATCTGCGATTCTGCTTCATGATTATTGGCAGCGTGTCTATACGAAGAGCCGTATATCATTTGCCTGAGCCAATTACAATAAAGTCTCTGCAACACCACACGTCTGTGATATGCTGGTAAAATCCCAAGGCTCGAGAGAGTTAAAATATCCAATCTCTGACCACGAAGCAGAACTGCAGATGTGCACGTGAGACACTGAAACTAACTTGGGTAAAATTATTTTCGTGAAAAGTTCATGGTCGTTATCAAAACGTATAATTTTTATATGTGTCCATTTTGAATGGTATGTTCTTCTATTTTTCGCTTCTTTTGCAAGTCTCATTCTTTCGCCATCACTTCTGCAACAACCTGCATATTTTTATTCTGTACTTAACACCAGGTCTTCGTAACTGAGATGGTCTTCAAGGCTATTCAACTACTTGGTTGTTATAGACCTTGTGTTACGCACGTAGATGATAAAATAGTAAACGGCCCATCGTTTTATTTGTGATTATCTACGCAACAGGGTGTCAAACAAAAATAATTACACAAAAGCAGATTATGTGTAGTCCTTCCCACAATACGATACACGGGCAGAATGCTGTACACTTTATAATATGGTACACATTTATCATAAGAGATTCACGTACTTTGCGTCGAAAGCCGGTGTGATTGTTTAAACGTAATAATCCTTGTTCATTCTTAATGTGAGTTTCATAACAAAAACCGCAAAGGCCAACTATAATATTTTAACCTGTAAAGTTAGTTTGTTGGCAGATAGAAGTATATGATATCTATGAATGTTGCAGTAAGGTAAACCTACCCTACTTCGTGATATCAAGGATTCGAACTTAAGTACCAGAAATGTGTTAAACATTTAAATTATGATCTTATATGTGAAGTATTGGTCAGTTATTGCTGAAACTACACGCATATCTGCTCTCTGCTGGTAACATAGTTAACTATGAGTGTAGAGCCTTCCCAGTGTTGTGGAGCTCGTAACGTGGCATATTAAGGCATATCACGGTATGTGGTCAGTTTACCAGTTTACCCTACCTTATATTAATGTCAATGAGTTATGCGTACTACACGCTATTCACGATAAAGTGAGTACAGCATAAAGTTTTCTTTCAGCCGTTTTGCCGCCATCTTTACTATTTTTAATATGAAAACTTCCACGTTACTAGAAACCAGTGTAAACACTTCAACACTCTCAAAATTTAACACCCATTAACCCAATAAAACATTATTTTATTAAATACAAGTTATGCTTAATGCTCAGTTCATAGTAAACAGCTTATACCATGACGCTGGTGACAAATAAAATGACGTTTTGTAAGCTGAAGTTAATAAACTCTATTTGCTTTATTAACGTTATGTTTAACGTGAAATTAACAATATTTAGTTCTCATTTAAATTGTACTTTTTTAAATATCAAAGAAAAATAAACTTAAATTGAACGTGAAAAGAAATATAAACATCAAACACCTGCCCTGAACGTCAATACCGAGAAATTCCCCGAGAGAGCGGAACTGTTCACTTTGCCGGTACACACAAGAGAATCGTTCTCTTCCTGTTGCTTATTGACGTGACCGCTCTGTGCCGGATGGCTGGATATTGGGAAGGGGAGGGGTTTACGTTCTGAAATAACATCCAACTGGCTCGAGTATAACATCGACAAACACATCCTCCCTTCATCCGGGATTCAAACATAAAAGTCCTTGCGCCGGAAGCTGGCCGCTCAAATAACTGCGGAGGTTGAGTGGAAGGATGTGGTTTAAACTTCTGACATAAAAGTTCACAACTTTCGTGGATGTAGGTCCTTAGTATATAATTCATAATAACGTCCTCAATTTAACTTTTTCTCACATTCCAACAACAATATCAGGGTTTTCACTCGCCACACATTTCCCATTCTTTAAGTCCGACTGCCAAATCATATCTTATAGCCATAGACGTCACAATTGAGGGGCTTAGAATGACTTTTATTAAGAGGTGCTTTTTTCGTTCATATTAAACATGTTTTAAAGTAAGTTCCGTTTCTATTAGTACACTTTTTTTACTCAAATTTCAAATTAATATTAAAGTTCTAAAAACGGACGCTGTATTTTATATGTAGAAGTAATTAATCGTTTCTAGAAAATTCTAAGCCCTTCATACGTGTCTTGAATGCTTGATAATTTTTACAAATGTTTTTCAAGCATAAAGATACTATTTTGTTGTATGGTATGGGATGTGCTTTGTACTTTCCATAATGCATATACACATGAGTGTGATGCCAGTACTGTCTACAGTGAAAACTGCGGTGTATGTATGAAACAAGACGTGCCAACATTTATATGAAGGTGAAAAATAATTTATATTTTAGAAAAAAGCAGTGTAAAATGTTTTATTTAAACTAGCATTTCTGGTATAAAGACGTGATAATATTCTGTAAAAATTATTATGTTCTCATAAAAGCATATAGTACTTTCATAGGCCATCGTCATACTCCAACATAGTAGGCATACGTGAAACTTATAAATTCTAAAAACACTTTCTTTGCCACAACAAAAATAAGTTTAAATATTAACCACTGTAAAGTAACCCTGCCATACAGAAAATTTTCCTCCAAAGATTACAATACGATTGAAATATGTGTTAAGATAGTTTGTTCGAAATGTTTACGGTGAAGATAGATGCGGTATTTTTTAACGCAAACACAAGCATTATGTTGAAAACACAATCATATTTTTTTACAAAGAAACTTATATAATTTCCAAAGAAAACGTTTTACAAAAAAATGTGACACAAAACGTAGGTTACTCACAGTTGCTTTGATATAATGAAAGATTTATTTACCGCAAACTAAATACCTTCACGGCTCGCGTTCTTTCCGTTGGTTAATACGTAAACATTATTTTGTTGTGGCAAAGAAAGCGTTTTTAGAAACTCGTCTTGACTCTCGATGTAATATTAAATCTGAAATGAATTATGTGTCGTATGTTGAACGCAGAGTATAGTATAGTATATATATATATATATATATATATATATATATATATATATATATATATATATAGAGCTGTATACCGGTCGCTAAACCCTGGATCCTATATTTACACTAAGTTAACTAGATATCTGCCAGCGTAAGTCTAGAATATAACGCTTCTAGCAACTTGGAAATAACACAAAAAATAAAAATTAATAACTTCCTCGTCGCCATGTTTCCTCTCCTAGCCACTGTTTTCTTGGTACGTATTTAACGAGCTCTCGTGAGATTGATAATTATGTAAGTGTAAGTTTGTTACATCCAGTGGCGAATACAAGAAAAGGGGGGGGGGATTTAGGAAATTCCCTCCCTTCCCCAAGAGCCCAACCTTGTATTAGAAATGTTATAATTTTTATTCAAACTATTGAAAATGCAGTAGGTGTTACGAACTTTGCAATATATTCTAAGAAACTGACTGTAAACTCTTCTATTGTGTGTTAAACATTAACGTTCAAAATCTTCTCAAAGTGCACCATTTTCTATCTTAAAATCAAATTTTTTTTTTCCGGGCAGGAGCCCCGGTCAACCGGTGCTAGCAAAAATATATCCCCCCTCCTCTCAATTCCAATCTGGATCCGCCCCTAGTTATAGCAAGTATCGTTGTAAGCTGTTTGATTATATTTTCAAAACTAATGTTTAGAGCTTGTCGCACGAATTCGCGTCGATAGGAACCTGTAGAATAAACATAGTTGGAGTGTGAATATTGCTGTCGTTAGAAATGTTTCATCGTTATAAAATCACATAGCGCATAGTTAACAGTAAATACGAAATTTATATGAGGTCTTAGCAGCAATTTACGGATGATCAGAACTCCCCAAGTTTCTGAACTACATAAAAGCCACAGAAGTAATTGTTTAAATTATATACATGGTGAAGTTTTACTACTTTCTGCAACTGTTTCTCCATATTTGTAAAGACATAGTAACACTAGTAGGATGGCTATAAGGGCATAACATCCGGCCGAGAGCGAGGCTGATAGAGGCGGAAACATTGGCTTTAATTACGAGGAAAAGAAAGGGAATAGGTTGTGGCCTGTCGAAAGTAACATTCCCAGCATTCACCTGAAGTGGTTTCGGAAAACCTTTGAAAAAACTGAACCAGAATGGCTAGTTCAGTGAGAGATTTTGGTCAGCGCTTAACATCGACGTATTTAGCGCTGGTGAGGAGTGACATGAGGTGAGTATGGAGCAGCACCGGAATGAAGGGGCGGGGGAAACGGTAGATCCCCGAGAAAACCCGCCGACCAACGGCAGCGTCCGGCACGATTCCCGGGCTAGTTCAGGCATTGAACTAGGTCTTCACGAATGCGAGACCTATTTACATATTATATGTTTTCAAGATATAACGGCGTTAATTTTATTACGTAATGGTGCCGCCTAACTTGATTGGCTTTGCGTGTTAAGGCGGAGTTACAATAATCCGTCGCTTCCGTCAGTCGTCCGTTCGTCCGCCCGTCCACACGTCGACGGTCCGTCTGCAAAGCTAGCGATTTACAACAATCCATCATCCGTCCGTCGTTATTCCTTCCATATGCAATGCTACCAATGCACAAACAGAAAACTTCTGTGGAACGTAAAAAAATTCCCCACAACAGTTTACTTATTTTTACGGATTTATTTATTAGTCTATGGCTGCTAGTACGTGCAACAGCTATTTTTCATCAAACATAAATTTTACGAGCATAATATTTACTAATAAAATAATTTGCGTTTTGATTTCAGTAATAATTATGTAAAAAAAAATATTTGTCTTAGTATTTTAATGTTTTCCGTATGCCAATATTATCTTAGTCGTATTTTAAAGTAATGATTTTGCGGTAATAAGCAATAAAAATATAAAATAAAACTAACCTCACGGCCCTCTTTTAAAGTGAAACCGTTGAAACGATCGCCGCCATCTTTAGAAGGCTGTTATTTCATCCGTCGCCCGTCAAAAGTTAAAGCTTGCCAAGCTTTCAACGGACGGACGGATGGTAATATTGGAAGCTTCTGATTGGCTGAAGGTCACGTGACTGACGGACGGACGGCCGACTGACGGGCGAGACGGATAATTGTTAACTCCGGCTTAAGGGCGTTGTTTTATTTTTATATTTGTACCAGATATTTTTTTTCTTATTTTGAACATAAATTGTGACAAAATCTTCCCTATATAAAATTATGATATCTCTCATAGTTTTTGCGTAATGAGTCGTAAACGACAAAATTTGCACTTTACTGTTTTATGTACGCCACTAAAACCAATCGACATACCAAACCGAAAAAATTCTCAATGTCTAACAATGTTGTAGTGTATGATTTGACATATATAAAAACAAAAAAAAATTATTGTATTTAAAAAAATTAAATTTTTAAATTTGTATTTCAAAATTCAGCAAATTTTATTAAATACAAAAATTTTTATTTTTTGTTTTTATATGTGTCATTTCATAGTCTGTAAAATTGTTATACACTGTGAATTTTTTCGGTTTGGTATGTCGGTTGGATTTAGTGGCGCACTTAAAACCGTAAAGTGCAAATTTTGAAGTTTACGACTCATTACGCGAAAACTATGAGAGATACAATTTTCGAAGAGGAAGATTTAGTCACAATTTATGTCTAAAATAAGAAAAAAATATCTGGTACAAATACAAAAATAAAAAAATACGTCAAAAACTGAGGTGTACCGCGTCCTTAAGAGGTTCAGAAGCAAGGAAGCTATAAGGACGACCTTGAAGGGCGCATCAAATGCCGTATCACCACAACGATCCAAGCGCTGAACTAGTGTGAAAGCTTCCCGACGTTGTAGTTTTGCTATGGGACATTAAACAGTGGCCATATAATTTCACTAATGGAAAGTGTGTAACAAAGTTCAGTGCACGTTTCTGAGTTTCATAAACATCCGGTTAGTACATTTTGAAGTACGGCAGACTGACAAGGTTGTTTCTAGCCATGTTGGAGGACTTAGAAACAGCATGTATAATGAGCATGATGTCAATGACGTATGTGGATTAGTTTAGTAAAAAAACCTACTTCTCGCAAAATGACAACGAATTCAAAGCGCGAGAGAGACGACGCACTACGTGGGATTTACTGCTCAACAGCGAGGTCATCATATACGATGATACACAACTTGGTACAATGATAGGAGCTGGGAGAGCAGTCGGACATGGCTTTCTTTAAAGGAACTATCCTGGAGCGATTTCGGGAAATCATGAAAACCCGAAATAAAGATGCCCGGAACCGGGGATCGAACTCGCATCCTGCCGAACGCGAGTCCAACATATTACCGTTACACCACCTCGCTAGGTAGGCGTACTTTAAGCATAAAATCACTATAGGCCGTTCACGTTAAAGTGAGCACTGCATTAAGTTTTCTTTCAGCCGTTTTGCAGCCATATTTGCTAATTTTAATATGAAAACTTCCATGGAACTAAAAACCAGTGTAAACTCTTCGACGCACTCAAAATCAACATTTGTTGATCCAATAAAACATATTTTTAATTACTTACAAGTTCTGCTGAGTGATCAGTTTATTGTGAACAGCCTATACCAGGTACAGTATATGCGTTATACAGTATGCTTTAATGAAACTTGTATGCCAATTGGCAAGTTAAAAATAGACAATGCGGTTCATCATGGACTAATATATGCTTATGAGTTATGACAATAAAACTTTCAGCAGAATAATGAAGAAAAGGGTACTCTGGTCTTGAAAATAAGAAGAAAGTGGGAATGACAGAATGGAAAACGTATTCTGAAATTATATGATTTTAGTTTATCGCTTTTCGGATAAGTTGCAGTACGGTTCACTCCTCGGGTTCTTTTATCTCCTCACAGTTTCGTGTTGTGCTTTGTTCCACGTCGCCGCCTCAAACAAAAACATGACAAGCCACATTAAGCCTCGGCGTATTTTTACACGCCTTCAGCTTTTTCTTTTCGGCTCTTTTCCCACTCGGTAAGGGGCGAGGGTTCGGCCAACCTCAGCTGGCCTTCTGGATATTCCTCGGAGAATCAAAGAAGCTTAGGAGTAAAGGGTCTCCAGATATACTGAAGATTCAAACCTCACACCAGGCACGTAATTAGATTCACAGAAGAGAAATGGTCCGGCAGCAAACAAGGAGCATTTAATAAGAGTCTTATCTTCCGGGTTAAACACCGAGAGACTTATTTTCCCTTAAAACGCCCGAAGTTCGCTACATTTCACCCCTCTCTAATACCAACGTCACAGCACGCAATTTAGAATAATTTAAATTTTAGTAGTTGGTACCTCCACATCTATCTCTTAAAATAATTACTAAGGTTGTTTTCTATCGTGATTTATTATTACATATACCCTGGGGTATTGCGTGTTTAAATACAAAAGCTGCAGAGCAACAATCACCGTTCGGAATTTTTAAAATGAATATATTGTAGCATTGCTCAGTTAAATAAACATGTGATCTGCATCTGCACGTGTTTACTTGACATACAGACGATAATGGCGGACCAACAATGAATAATGATGGGAGAAGTCTCTGAATTACCACGTTCATAGTATAATTTCCCTTCTTGCATTAAACTTTCCAACATACTAAACAAAACAATTTGTACATGATACGCATCACAAAAGATGCACAGTTTCAATTTGTGGTTATTTCGTTGTAACAATTATTTTTCGTTGTGTAAGTTGTCAGACGGAGTAGATAAACTTCAGGAATCTTCGTTTAAGAATTAATTTTCCTAATCGCAGTTACAAGGGTCTGGAAGGCACCTAAGTATACGCGGTCGGTTATTGGCTGTGCGAGGATACCTACTTCGTGTCTATGATTGGCTACCACGTACTGTTTGAACTGCCCCTATGTAGTCTGAAATGTCTCTGGTGAAACTCTGTAAATTAAAATGTATTGATGTCACAACATATGCGTGTGCATGTAATTCTTCATTCCGATATTTTGCTTGTTTTCTTGAAAACATAACCATGTACATATTTCAAGATATAGTTCACTTAAAAATAATGGCAACCATAAAACATGGCAGACAAGGAAGATACAGTAAAGCCCTGTCAAAAAGTTTCTGAAGAGACTTAAAAATTTGAACTTCTTAGCCAGGAAAATTTCTTAAAAGGACCAAATTTGTGTTGTATTTATAAATGAGGTAAAAACTGTTCAGACTTACACAGGGGGATACATCTTAAGAGGGTTCCCCTGTATTATTCCACGACTTGTAACGAAGCGTCGTCTATTGAAATCGACCTTTGCTTGTATCTGCCTATTTTTTTGTATCTGCTTTTTTTTTTTAATGAAAGGAGGATACGCCAGATGTTGCTCTCGAAAAAAGAAAACAGCGAAATCCATTTGAAACCGTGGGAAGAAAAATCGCTGCAAAAATAAAACGAAAACTTCAAAGCTCTGAAGTGTTTCCTGTTATCTACGAAATTTCCGGAGAGAAGGAGATTCTGCAAACAACATTAATGCTTTTTATCTTTTTAATACGTCCCGAGGAAGCGTACAAGATTGCTTCTCTTCCGGCTTCCCTTTTGCATTTTAATTGCAGCTGTGTTTTGTTAATAGAAAAATTATCATAGGGAAATATAATTGTATCGATAATTTATACAAAATTTGTTATAGATTAAATATATCTCGCTTACTCTGACCTAACACGTTTATAAGCAGGCTCGTTTGATTCAGGTGCATACACCTGCAAAATGATTATGATGAGTTTTCAGCCCGGAGTATGGTTTGTACCTCAGGGGAACACATGAAACACGACTAGGCATATTACGGGTTTAATTCTATTACAGGCTAGAAAGAAATAATATTTTCTTATGGGATAGTGTGGCTGAGGGAAATTTTCTGCCGCTAGTCTTGCTGCTATCGATAAGGGACCAGGAAATACGAAACCATAGTCAAATTAATTTCAAATATGATTGTAAATTATAGAAGATGTTTAACTTAACTTTAAATTGAAAAGAAACAATTTCGCTTTTTAAATTATTAATCAATCAGTTTACATCTCTTACTGACACCAGCGTTCAAGCGGCAAAAAATTTCCCTGTGCCAAACTTTTTTAATGTTATTTTTTATTATATTTATCTATTACTTATACATTTTGCAGATAATAGTTCATACAAGACGTTCTAATTACCCTTGAGCACAGCTCCAGGCAGGGATCTTGAAATTACATGTTTTTCGAAAGGATGGCGAACATAGACATTGCCAACATATTTTATATTTTAAAATAATGAGTATAAATTGAGCAACTGAAAGAAAAGAAAACTTAAAAAAAAGGTTTTTCACGTAGCAATACAAATTCTGTTAAAGTAGGTCACATTAAATTACATTCATAGTCCTAATATATCTATAATATTAGTCATCAATTACTGTAGCTATTATATAGACAATTAGCAGTTATGCATAGACATATAAAGATTTTTCATGAAATGTCATTGTAAACACAAATGCTAAATAAATAGAATAAAGGATACTATATGTATACACGTTATTTAGCATATTTGCATAGTATGGCACACCACAAGGTAAGTAGTTTAGAATAACGTATAAATACACAGTAAGAAGTTGAAATATTTCACCACACATCAACAACATTATTGTTTCTAACCTATTCTAGAATTGACCTTAGCTTGTATGAAACTGTGGAGGTTCGCCATTGTCTTCCACAGGATAGTGATGTAGTGAGAACACTATACCCAGTAATGAACCCAGGGTGGTAACTGTAAACTTTTCTACCCAGCCGGGAATCGAACCCTAGACCCTTAACTCAGCGTCCAGGACCGCTAACCGTCGAGCCAAGAGGTCGGTCCACAGTTATATTTTACTTGGAACTTATAATTTATTTATTTTTACAATTCTAGTAGTTTGTAGCAGTACTTAAAATCAAGTGAAATTTTGTTAAAAACGATTAATGACATATTTTTAAAATATTATTTTTATGTGGTACTGTCTTCTTTGCCTAGAGCCATCTTACGTCTAATTAGCAAACATTAAATGTAGACTACAATAATAATAGTACCTTTAAAAGCAGTGCAAGGTAGGGTAATATTCTCACTTCGAACAATGGCGTGAGTACAGAACAGTTAGGAATACAGAAGTGAAATAGCAGGTAGGAATGTGAACTCTGTCACACACGCCATATTGGCTTCGCTGGCTAGCAACATGGCGCATAAGCCTACGGACAATCAGCGTAAGGCGCCCGCCTTGTTAGCCGGCAGCCAGGCCAATAGGAAACCTACCGTAACATACAGGTAGTGATGGGAAATGTAGTTCATTTGGCAGACCTAGTTCGTTCGGAACAGTTCATGCAAGTGAACTGTTATTTGGATGCAGTTCATTTGAACTATATAGTTCACCAACTGAAAAAGTTCGCGTTGAGATAGGCATTATTGCATATGTTGTCCTAAATCACACGTGCAAAGCTCTAACGTGTATTTAATGGTTTTTTAATTTTTTGTCGTAATTGTTATACGGCATTTGTTTCGAACTGTAACTTTTATTGTGCCATCGTGGATTGCCGATATTCTGTTCTAACACAACTTCAGAGTACACATCTAAATTCTATGTTGTTAATTCAGTCCCCAAAGCCTGTGCTCACTCATGTTAGGTGTCGTTATATATCAACCTTAATACTTACTATTATTAATATTATTCAAAAGAACTCTATGCCGAAAACTTTTTACAAACGTAACATACTTACGCATGCACCGTAACAACTCAACCACGAAAATAAGTTTGAACAGCAACAAAATACAGATGGTGGCGTGTCAATTATATTAAAAAATATATTTAAGGTACTATTTTTTTTATCTTAATTAAAAACATCAAAGAACAAAAAAGGAAGTTTGATATGTTCAGTTGACAAGTCGCGGAACTGCAGAAGTGTGGAACACAAAACGTATGACGCGAACTGCTTCGTTCCGCGAACTATATAGTTCGACGAGAGACGCGAACTGCTTCGTTCCGTGAACTATATAGTTCGACGACAGACGCGAACTGCTTCGTTCCGTGAACTATATAGTTCGACGAGAGACGCGAACTGCTTCGTTCCGTGAACTATATAGTTCGACGACAGACGCGAACTGCTTCGTTCCGCGAACTATATAGTTCGACGAGAGACGCGAACTGCTTCGTTCCGTGAACTATATAGTTCGACGACAGACGCGAACTGCTTCGTTCCGTGAACTATATAGTTCGACGA